>CM063284.1:59989862-60009862 GCA_032173965.1 Sitta carolinensis | reverse complement strand
TACTAAATGCCCAGATGTCTGACAAGAGGCACAGCGACTCTTTGAAATATGGTAATTTTGGTTAAACATTTTTTTAACTCTTTAAGTGTACTTCAGAAATACCTGGACAACATTTTTTTTTTTTTCCTGACATGTAAATCAAAATGCAAAGAAGTCCAGACCACCAATAGATATGGAAACTACCATGCTGACTAAAAGCTCAAGGAATTTGAAGGACTAATGGCTTTGGAACTGCCTCAGAGTTGGTACTGATTCAAGATGGGCCTAACTGTGACTTAAGCAGTGAATAGAGTAACCTGGAAGATCTTTTCTGTTAGAAAATTTCATATGTTAATGAGAAAAATGACCAAAAAACCCAGTATGCAGGACAATCTAAGAAATCAAGACTGCCTTTTCTTACAAATATTTTCAGATCTAAAAAATGTTGACTTCCCTACTAACATGTATTTAATTTTGACTGTAAGGAGTGTTTATGTGAGGAACCTTAATTTCTTTGGTCATCAGGTGGAGGATGCTGGCAGCATCCCCCATGCTAGTACCAGGTAACATTTCACAAACAGTAGGAGCTTCTGTGGTAGTGGTGCTAAACTAAACTCACTCAGTAAAAAATTGCTCCTTCATATTCAAGTCAGCTTACACCTTAAAAGAACTCTGCATTCCCCTACTGTGAATGGGCTTGTGCTTGCACATTGCCATCAGTGATACAACAACCCGAGCGAGTTATGTCTGATATTTGAAAAATTAAAGTGTTGAAAGGGAAAGTTTGCCTCTCATTTCCAGCACACTTTTTCTACCCGTAAATGTTTGAAGATGTAAAGCATCATACTTAAAGTGCAGGGATTATTTTGCTTCAAAATGCATTGACGCATGAAGACTTTATGTAGAGCATTTGCTTCATGTCTGCAGAAGCTATTGCACTGTGCTCATATTGACTGGGAAAGAATTAATTTTCTTCATAATTGATGATATGGGAATGTGATTTAGATTTGTACTAGAAATAGTCTTGATAAGACAGGGATATCTTAGTAAATGTTGAGTAGGGCTTACACAAGTTAAAGACTTTCCTGTTTTTCTTGCTACCCTTTTAATGAGGAGACTGAGGGTTCACAAGGAGCTGTGAAGGAGCACAGCCAGGACAGATGACCCCAACTGAGCACAGGGATATCCATATTATATGGAGTCATTCTCAGTAAAGCTGGAGGAATAAGAAGGAAATGGGGATGTTTGGGGTGATGGCATTTGTCTTCCCAAGTCACTGTTGTGTACAATGGAGCCCTGCTGCCTTGGGGATGGTTGAAAACCTGCTTGTTGAAGCAGTGAGTTAAGGCCTTGGTTTGCTTTCCTTAGAATCATAGAATCTGCTGAGTTGGAAGGGATACATCAGGATTATGGAGTCCAACTCCTGGCCCAAGAGTCACACCACATTCCTGAGAGTTCAAAAGCTTCTTGAATTTTGTCAGGCTTGGTGCTGCGCCTTCCCTGATGAGCCTGTTCCAGTGCCCAACCACCCTCTGGGGGAAAAGCTTTTTCTTAATATCCAACCTAAACCTCCCCTGACTCAGCTTCCTACCATTTCCTCAAGGCTTATCTCTGTTCAAAAGAGTGAAAAGATCTATACAGACCTTTCTGTTTCCCCTCATGAGGAAGTTTCTACAGTTTTTCTATTTTAGTTTCAAACACTTGAGGACAAATGGAGCAAATTCTTGTGTCACACCACTGACTTTATTGGCCTGCCCATATTTATATTCCAGTTTAAAAGAGGGGAAAATAGGTATGTCCAACATAACTATAATATTTGAAAGCTTGGGTTTTAAAAGCAGCCAAATTTACTTTTTCATTTAGGAATTAGATTTTTAATCCTATTTTTGGTATTATGTCAATAAATGATCTAGAGTTTGAAAGATTAAAGGGAATTAAGGGTGTTGCCCAGTGACCAGCAACAAAAGTCATACAGTAATCAACACTTTAAGTCAATAACCTGCCTATATAACCTTCGTCAGACACAGGAAGGCAGGGGGAATTTTCCTTAAATTTATAGCTAAATAATATGTGGTTGAATTAAGAGTTTGAGTTGGAGAGTAAAACTTCTGCCCCAATAAATTAAAAAAACCCTTGGTTTTTCCAAGCTCATTTTTATTAAGATTTGTACGGTAATTGAAAAAAGTTTTATTTTACAAATGGTTTTCTATGACAATATGTTCCATCAACAACTATGTGCAGAAGTCCTAACTTTCTCAGTTTTCTGGTGTTCTGCAGGAGTTCCTATTTTAGGCCACACTGCTGAGGAAAAAAAGAATTCTGGAGCAGATTTAAACATATATAAGTAATAGCGAATTAAATACACTGTGATTTGAGGAACTGTTACTATTGTGCTTTGATATAACTCCATTGTATCAAAATCACAGTGGTTTTACAGGGGTCACAAGCCAATTTCCAACATCCAGAACTTTTTCTTTGACAGATCTAATAGCAGGTTAACTTCACACTGGGCTCACACCCCCTTTTTTTCATCTTTTCTTCCTGTCTTCACTGTGTCAATTGTCCTCGTCTTCTGGTGGTTTATAGCTTAACTCTCGCAATGGCACCAGGGCTCATGGTGCTTAGAAAGAGTCAGCACCTCAAAGAAAGTCTGTTGAGGGGTAACTGAATAGTCAGCTAGCTGGGGCAGAACCAGAAATCCTGACGTTTTGAACTCTTTCTTGGATGACGAGTCTGCTTCTGTTCTCAGCAAGATTAATTTAACCCAGGCATTCACATCTCTCCTTCCCCTGCCATTTGTGGCAAGGTGGAAGCAAATGTCTAGCATACACATTCTTTCCCCATCTGGATTCAGGTATAAAACTTTCTGACAAGAAATAGTGGTAAAGGGACCAAACCTAGCTCTGAAGATGAACTTAAGGCCCTTGAAATCTGTAGCATGCCAAGATAGCTTTATAATTTTTTTTTTTTGTTTTAATTTAAACTAAAAAAAAAAACATAGAAGGATGGGCTGCTGAGATCATCTGTCACACCATCTGTGGTTGCCTAGCAGAATTACTCCAGCCTTGAGCTGGAGGAGCTCCCATTTGCAGCTGAACTGCAGTTGGGGATTTTATTAATACATCTCTCATTTATATAGCACCTTTCACTCTCAAGGATCCCAAAGTACTTGTTAAAAGATAAAGTTGAGGACTGAAGACTGCTAAAGGAGGAGAAGTTAGAAAATTTCCTCTCTCTTGACCAGTGGCTTCAAAACTTTTTACTAAAGAAGGCATTTATTGCTGAATTTGTTATTCTCTTTCATTCCCTGAGTGTGGCGCAATGGGAGGTTGTGACCTTCGGGGTGCTGAGCAGCCTTGAGCTGATTTGTCCCTGCAAAGACAATTGCAGGTATGGCTGGGTTTGCCTATTGTTACATGATTTGTAAGCATTGGTTATAAAGCTTTTTATACATACATACATACCTACATACATATATATATATATATATGTATAAACACATGTATTTATATATAGAAACATGTATGTTTTTATATATTTAGAGTACAGAAAATAACAAGTGGAAGAAACAACTGTGATCAGCTGGCATTCAGGAAAATTAAAAATAAAACATGAGTAATCAGTAGTTTTCAATCAAATGGCATTTAAATCCTGCACTGATGCATAACCTGCCCTACTGCTCTGCGAGGTGGGAGGACAGGTGATATGTCAGCTGTGCTGTGCCATGTAACTACAGTAGAAGGGCTGCATTAATGACAGACACAAGAGTTTGGATGAATGTTAACATGCTGCTATTTCCATGCTGAGATGAAGTAGCAGGGCCTGGATTTATCATTAAAAGAGACCCAAGAGGCTCTCGCTGAGCCAGCTGCTAAGGCCCTAAAACATATGTCGCACCCTTCAGCTGTTCATCAGTACAAAAGGCTTCCATCTCAAAGCACTTGACCTTGTTAGCCTCTACGGTGTCAGTGATATTTTCAACAGGAAGACAACAGATCAAGTATGAAGAAGGGATTCTCTTAAGGGAAGTGTGTGCAGTCCCTGGCAAAATGAACACAGAATTGTAGACTGTGGATATTGGCTCCTATTTCTGATGTTTGTATATTTTTGGTGGTTTGTAAAGGAGGTAAACTGCTGCTCGTTTTCAAAACAGAGGTAGACATTGAAAAAGAAATATCAATAAAATAAAAAATATGGCAGTGTCAAATAAATTAGATCAACAGATTCCAAAATTTCCTATCTTTCATCCACACCCCCCCCCCCCCCCACACACTGGTCTTTGTGTTCTTACTAACTTCAAAGGAAGTGCAGTTTGAGTAAGGGCTGAATGGGGAGTTCTGAAACCAGAGAGAATAACTATAAGAATTACAGCAGCAGTATCATCCTGACATTTGCAGGTAGCATTAAATGATGGTGATAGTGTGAGAGTGCTTTAGCAGATGTGATATTGATGCACTGCTCTTAGGAAGGATACTGCATCCTCTCATGCGCACATGGGTTAGTTCTAGTAGTCCCTTCACTCTCTTCATTTCCCAAAAGCATAGTAATGCAGAGCTAATAACATTTTTCCACAATGGAAAGAGTCACCATTTTCCTCCAAGTCTATCCATTAAGGGTGTCCCCCTACTATGATTTTGTGAGGGTAGTTCGTATGCATGGAATTTGTGTGCAAACATATATATTTCTATTCTTCTCTATAACATAGAGAAAAGCTTTATAACATAGCTTTTATTACATATTCAAACACACAGCTGTATAACACTAACCTTTAAAAATATCCCAAAAGAGCCATTCCATATTATAAATTTCTGCCTTGGAAGGAGGGAAGTAGACAAAAGATAGAAAGCTTGGGAAGAAAAAAAAAAAAAAAAAAAAAAAAGCCATGACAGATGTTAGGTTGCTTAATGCTGTGCCAGAAGGCACTTGGCAACTGTGATGCTGAGCACAGTCTGAAACTTGCACATGATATAACTGAGCTGGCCCTTCAACATGATGCATTTGTATTAAAAATAAAAAAAAAAAAACAAAATTAAGAATTGTTTGGGTATTTTTTGGGAGGTGGTGGTGGTTGTTTTAACTTGTTTTCTTGTTGTGATCTTTTGGGACTGTGTTCCTGTCCATTGAAATGATAGCAAGTTCAGGTGGTTTTCCCAGTGCCTGAAAAGTAAATGTGTGCCCTTTAAGGACTATGGGGCACACACAACTGCCCTCTTCAGCTCTGAAGTAGGGCCTGATTATAGAAAAATATTTTTTTCACCTGTCACTGGCATGTAGCAAATCCATCCAGGAGAATGCCAGCTGAAGCTGATGCTTATGATGATGGAGCATTCCACCTCTGTGATGATGATGCTGTGGCTGTGAATTTGGAAGAGGGGTGGTGCTCTTTTCTCCCTGGTTCCTGCAGTTCCAGTGTGGAGCTGCTGGGAAGGGGGAGGCTTGACCAGGACATCTCTGAATCACAAGAAAGCAATCTGCAGTGGTCGTTGTGTTGAGATACATATTTAAAGGTTGTAGGGAGCCCCGTGATGAATTGTCATCGGGACCTGCAGAGTTTCCGGGCCAGATTTTTAGGGCTGGGAGGCTCAAGGATGGGACTCGCAAAAGAAGCATAGCCAGTGCCTTTTGCTCTCACCTGTGCTGGCATGTATGCTGAAAACACCTTTGATTTGGATCCAGGCCAGGGCCAGATAGAGCAGCACACCCCAAACAACATCAGGAGAGGGA
This sequence comes from Sitta carolinensis, assembly GCA_032173965.1. Taxonomy (NCBI): domain Eukaryota; kingdom Metazoa; phylum Chordata; class Aves; order Passeriformes; family Sittidae; genus Sitta; species Sitta carolinensis. The sequence goes on along the minus strand of CM063284.1, from coordinate 60,004,159 downwards.
TTGCTGCACTGATGTGTCAAACTGCCTGAGTGGCAGGATGACACTGACTCAGCCTCCAAATTTTCCTGGCTCTTGTACTATGCATTTCTTGTACACATCTTCCTTCTCATGAACAAAAAGGGAAAGCTACATGCCTACTCAATTACACATGCATCCAATGTGAGAAAGCAGTTCATCTGATTAAGAACAAAAGAATTGGAGATGCAGACAGCTGTTTCTAACCAGGCACATTAGATTAGGTATGTAATCCCCTGTCTGCCAAAAACTTCTTTCAATTTCTTGAGCAGAACTGTAGTTCAGCAGCTTCGAGGATGGGGGTGTAGTTATTCGAGAAGCAGTGTTGCAGTTTTCATTGTTTTCTAATGCAAAATCATGCTATAATGATACTTGAAAAGAATGTGAGTATTACTTTGATAGTTAATGCAGAAAGCAGATACAACAATTTTTGGTGGGATAATTTAATGTATCTTCTACTTTTTTTTCTTTCATAGAGAAGTGATTTAATGATATGTGAAGTCTGACAAGTAAATCTCTTTAATGGATCTCACCACAATGAACATTGAAAATAGCTCTTTTTCATACAATACGATTATGTATTAGATAACAGCTGGGAACTGATAACATGGAAGAGATCAATTCTGCAAGCTGCAGAGCACCTGCATTTCTCATTGAAGTTGATAGAAGTTGGAAGTACTCAGCACTTCAAAAGATGTTTCCAGTACCCTCCAGGATTGATTTTACAAAAGAATTTGTTTCTTGAGCTGCAATTTAGTTATTGTTATGTTAACGTCTCAATCTTTTGATGCAAAGTAGCTGCAAAAGGAGGAAAAGTATCTTGAGCTAAGATTACTCTAGCGGTGATTAAAATACTTTATGGTATCAGTGTGAGAATTGTTCAAGAAATAATATATTGCATAAAAATATGGGTTAATAAATAATAAATTAAAATAGTACATCAGGTATACATGTTGCAGTAGTAGTGTTCTTAAACACAACATGAAATTTCTAAAAAAAAATTAATAATATTAGAAAATTCAGGCCACTAAAGCCAAATACAATTACTGCTTCTATTAGATAAAGTTAATCTTATTTTGCTGATAAGTGACCGTGAAATTAGAGTAATTATAATCACAAACATATTTTAAGTAGTTGTAGAAAATTAGACATATGGTATGTGTATGAAAAAAAGTCTCAAATCTCAGATCCATTATGGGGGTTTTTTATACTGGAAAGCAAACATTTTACTAGAGAAAAGGAAAGAGAAAGGAGAAAAAATGATAAGAACATGTAACAGTACATAGAAACAAATGTCTGCCTTGAAACACAGCTAGACATATTTGAAGTAGAAGACAGTAGTGCTGCCTAGGAAAAGGAAAACTAATGTCAAAAATTATGAGGTACTGACAACCTTCTTCCACTCATGACAGTGCCTGAAGTCTAGAGTCACACTTCAGCATATGCCTTCAGGGCTGTCCCAGTTCAGCTGCCTGGGGAATGACATTAACCCTGCAATCTGTGTTTAGTGGCTTTGTAAGTATTTTTTGTATGATTTCAGGTTAGAATAAAATTATTCTTGCTACCTGAACCTGTCAATAGAGCTTGCAAACTCCTCTCGTTCTGCCTTTCTGTTGAAATAAGAACAAACCAAGGAGCACAAAACTGGAGGGCAAGAACAGTGATGGCATTGGGTTCTTGCTTTTGTTTCTTATGACTGTGGACAGTGAGCAGGTATCACTGCCCACCCTGGGTTCATGTGCCTGCCTCCCCACAGGAATCTCACACTGGGAAAAGAAGAAGGAAGGCCAGGGGAGACTGCACCCTCACTGTGGGCAGAGGTCCAGCTTGGGACCATAAGCATACTCTCAATTAGGCTTAGCTATCTGCTTTCTGCAGAGCTGCTTTTTTCAGCTTTGCTGCAGTCCTGGGATCTTAAGCCAACCACAGCTGGGTTTTCAGGCCTTAGAAATAAAGAAGAGATTGAATTTTGCTGTGACATGCCAAAACATGCCTCCACCAGCTCTTCTCCTTGGTTGGGTAAGAGTGTCTACCCTATCCTGTCATGCCATGCCATGCTGTCAGTCCCTCAGATGGCTCAGAGAGAGATAAACTGCTCTTTTCAAGAGGGATAAGAAGTGCATGATTCAGTTTGGTGGGAAAATGGACAAAAATATCCTTCGCGTGCAGGGAAAATGCTGGGTTTGCTGTATTCTTTGCTCTCTTTTGGGTGCTGCATTGAATGGGAAGGGGTAGGGGAAGGCTTCTGGGTTTTAGAAATCTTCCAGTGAGTGCTTTGAAAGGGAAACACACAGATGGGCTGCTGTGTCCCTGTTTCTTGGGGTGTACCCAGCTGAAGAGTAAAATGTTAATTTATCTGTGGAGACAAGTGTCTGTCTAAAGTTCTTTTAGGAGACCTTAAATATTGACCACTGAACCTACGTTCACTTTTTTTGTCCTATTTGGTCTTTAATAAAGGGATATAAGTGATGGAAAAAGAAATATTTGTCATTTTGTTTGAACAAGCTCTCAGTCTATCTAATTTCTACTCATTGCAGGATCTGGAAATCCTTACAGATAGTACAGACACAATTTTGACATGCTATTAGTTTAAAAACTAAATGCTTAATTATATGTTTTTTTCCTCTTTAGGAAATGTTCCACAGCAGGTAAACAGACTGAGACTTTGCAGTGCTTGAAAGTGATTGACGCTCTATATTCATTGCTTCTCACTACTGCAGATTCCTCTATGTCCTTATTCTCCATTGCAGGAATAATTTCCTTACTCCTACCATCTGCCTGACATCATATCCACATTTGAAATGTTTTCATTTTAAATCAGTTTTACTACTTGCTTGTATTCCTTTTGGTCTTTACTTTCAGTAAGCGGGAGAGCAGAGATACTGCAATTCCTTCCCAGTGGCAGACAACCTGCCAGGACAGTACTTACACTTGTGAGCCCTCTAGGACCACTGGCCTTCAGCTGTGGCTTCATTTCTAATACAAAAAAAAAAAAAAAGGACTTTTTCTGGGATGTTTTGACAGCTCTGGTGTGTCTGTGTGTTGAGGCAGCATCAGCACCTCTTTGTCATGGCAAATCTTCTGCAGTATGTGTAGGTTCTGCTGAACTGAGACATTTATATCTATAAATTTTTACAAACACACATGTTATTTCTTCATTTGTATAGCATGTTATAGAATGAATAAGTGAACAATTTACAGTTATCTTTAAATTTCTTTCTGACAGATGCTTTGCTAATGGAACAAAACCTGAGGAGTTGAAACTTTCCTACATTTTCTGACTTCTTAGTTCTGGTGTGCATTTTGTAAAGCACCCTATTTTTTTCTTGGCTCCTACATGCTGACACAGCACCAGTTTTCTTGTCTAATTTTATAAACTGTTCAACCATGCCATTATTCGCTGTTTTCTTTTAATTATGTATTCTTGTTAACCTCTTTATCCTTTCAAAGTTGCAGATTGTGATTGACATGCAGTATTAATTAAAGCATATAATTTATGACATTGGAGCTTGAAATTAATAAGTGACAATACAATTACGTGGTTTGCCTAATTGTCCTTCAGTAATATAGACACTTACCACAGCATTCAAAGTTAAAAGCTCTCAAACAGATAGTACAGCTGAATGTAATCACCAGCAAATCCAAAGTAAAAAGATCCATTGTATGGAACAGGCTGTTGGAAAAAAAAAATTCAGCTGTGACCTTGTTTTATTAAATAAATGAATCTATGTGTATGGGTCAATCCCAGAATCAAAGTATAATTTTTTCCATGTCTTTTAATTGTAAATAACTTTTTTCTTAGAACCTTAAATTTTTTATTAATTGCAAATGAACTTTTCATGTTTATTGAGATTTCCCTTTCAAATCTCTTCTCTCATCTGGCAAAGTCACAGTTTGTCCAACAGTAACACTTGTTATTGTTGGTCCTATCCACATCACTGCAGTTTTCTTTATATCTCTGTACATCTAAATATTGGCAGCTTTCCACTTATAAGAAGACCACTCTTTTTTGATAGCATAGATTATGGTCCTGTAATTGCCGAAGAATATGAGATGTGCTATTTGGGTGAGGATTCTTAGTAGAATTTGGACTTTGAAATGTAATTTCCATTGGCATCCTTTTTGTTAACAGCAAACATTCTCTTGAGATCAAAATCTTTGTCATCTGGTCCCCTGACATTGTGATAATGCCCATACAATTTTGACTAACTTTGTTAAAAGTATGGACACATGCCATGTGTAGATGAGACTTTCAGGTTATCCTACTTGGTATCCCTGCATTTTTTTTTTTTTTAAGGAAATCCCCTAGCTTTGTGTTATGTCAAAGAAACTGGTGACCCGCAGTATAAACTTCCGTTTTAGACTTTTCAACGTTAACTCCTAGAGATAAAAACATTAAGAATATAAGAACCATTTCAGTCAGAATGCTTTTAGACAGAATTATTCATGTTAAACAAAATACTGTTGGAATTTTAGTTTATTGCCAGATATCAGAAAAAATACTTCAAATGACGAAAGAGCCAAAGTGACTTCCCAAATATTATTTTATTTAGGTGAACTATTAACACACCTTGAAATAGAGTGCTTAGAGTAAGATCCACCAAGATCTGTTACCTTGATGAATTTAGACATAAAAATCACGAAAAGAGAAAAGCAGATTGAAAAATCTTACATGGTAGTTCTGCCGATTGTGCTATAATCTTTTACTATGAAGTGGTAGACCACAAATTATAGATGTCTCACATATGAATCTGTGCAAGCCCTGGGGAAGCAAGCTAGTGCATGAAAGAAAGTAGTGACAATGGACTGAGCTATGCTCCCCACACTTTTAGGGCAGATGGATAACAAGAAGGGACAACGTGATAGATGATTCCATGAGCTTGTAAAATGCTGGAGTGCAACACTATGAACATAGGGACATGCTTGGCTCTGGTATCCTGTGGGAAGATCCACAGGATGCTGCCACATCACTGCTGGGCTACAGTCTTCTTGCAAAGCAGAAAATTGGGTCAGTACACACAGCCTCTCAAAAATAATGCTATTCCCCTGGAACTGTGATTCTCTGAAATAAGTTGAAAGTGTGGAAAGGCTTGTTGTCCACTAGTTTTGCATCTTTGAAATTACCTTTTAGCTGTATTCCTTGAAAACAAGCAAAGGAAAAATGCCTCCTTAATAAAAGCCGTTCTTCCTAGATAATATATCTTGATATCTAAGGAGAACACTAAACATTATATTTGATTTGAAAGCAAATAACATTTGTGAGATGTAATGAAAGAGGAATATGAAACAGTAGAATACCATTCCCTGTGATGATATTCTTATTTCCCAAAATACTTTAGAATGAATTTTAAGAACTTGATTTTCAGTAGTCCCTTTTATGCATTAATGGTTTGAAACAGCACTCAATGAGAGGTTTAGCTAATGGTCATTTGCAAAATCAAAGTCTAAATTACCAGGTAAAACTGGTGTAAAGATAGCAGGATTTTTTTTTTTAATTTTACTGAAATCTCCCTTTTTACAGCATATTTTTAACAATGCTGCTATTTGGTTTTGAAATCTGTCAGGAGCAGCCAAAGGTAAAATGGGAGGCAAAATTTCCAAGCAAGTATTCTCAGAGCAACTGTTCTAAAAACTTAGACGTCCCAGGAATAAAAGACAATTCTAGAGTTATAGAATTATAAAATATTCTAGGTTGCGGGGGACCCACAAGGAATATTGAAGTTCATTTCTTGGACCTGCATAGTACCTTCCCTGGAGACACATCATGTACCTGAGTAAGGTCCAAAGGCTTCTTAAGCACTGACAGGCTTGATGTTTGAAGCTCTGAGGAGCCTGTTCCAGTGTCCTCTGGATAAACAACCTTTTCTTAAAATCCATCCTAAACCTCACTGACATAGCTTCATGCCATAACGACATAGCTTGAACTAAATCTCTTAATGATTTGTGCTCTTTTCTTGGGGGGTGGTGTGTGGAATGTCAGAAAAATGAGCTAAATTTAAGCTGCAGAAGAATTTTTGAAGAATTCAGCATGCCCATATCTTTACTCACTGTATCATTCTGCTCCAGACTGACAGCCCAGCAGAAGGTAATTGCAAGGCTCGGAGCTTGGACTGGAGACAAGGCACAGTTGAGCTGCCTGTGAATAGCACTACACATCTCAATAAATAATTCTTGATTTCATTGTCATTTCATTGCAGTAGTTAAGGAAGGGTGACTTGGTTAAAACAAATGCAGATTGATTTGTCAAGCAACATACTTCAACCTTGGGTGCCTATGCATTATGATCAATAATGTTTTGCTTTCTCTGTCCCTCAAAGAGAATGTGCTCCAGTTGAAGGGAATACGATTCTCTTCTGCCAGTGACATTTTATAACTGTGGAAGCTCATTTCTGGGAAGCCTTTTTGTTTGATGTTGGCACAGAAATAAAATTCATCAGACATGCAAGATGTGAATGGTCATGTGCATAGACCCTTTCTTTTATAATAGAAAGAGCAGAGATCGATAAAGCTCCGAAGAAGGAAACAGCTGTAAGCAGCCTTGTACTGGGGGTGTAATCCTGATGAATAATGTTGCTGTCATAACAGCAGGGATAATTTAATGCTGACACTTAGCAGCATGATAAATAGCTTGTCAGACATAGGCAGTGACAGAGTCAAGTGAAACTGCCCATGACAAGTTCTGAAATATTAATCTTCTACTAGACTGTGACTGTGCTGAAGGGGCAGCAGCATACAGAAGACTTGGAGGGGAGACACTTTGTAATATAAACAAATGCACTTTAGGACAAAATGCTTTTATTGTGCAGAGAAATTTTCCTTTACAAGGACTATTTATACTAGTTTTGTACAGGACTCTGAACATTTATGCTTTACAACAGTGTGTTTTATTTTTCTGGCACATATGCTGATAGAATTTTTCTGAAATATCTCGCTTTTTATTGGTAAGAGGAATATGTGTATAGAGGATTTTTTTTGGAGAAACATTAAATGAATATTTATTCTCTTTTCATGTGTTTTTGTTTGTTTGTTTGTTTTTTGTTTGTTTGTTTGTTTGTTTGTTTTTTTTCCCACTAGCCATACACCCTTCTTCCATGGATTTGTCCAAGTTACCTAGGATCTTTACTGTGAATGTCTCATAAGCAGGGTGGCAGGGTTCCCTGTGACAAACATCAATAGATTTATGAACTGCTTCTCCATTAGAGATGACCTAGAGTGATGTTGGATGTAGCAGGCACTTGATATTCAAACCAGACTATTTGTTTAAGTGTAATTTGCTTAATAAAGTGCTATGCTGTTTTGATCTTTAGGGAGATAGAGTTGTCTACACACTACTCTGAAAATTATATATCAGAGACTTGCATCCCTTTTGAATACTATTTTGATTACCAAGACTCCTCATGACAGACAAGTGTTCTGTCTTCATTTAAGATCATGGCTGAAATAAATAAAATCTGAGAGGCTATGATGGACATGCATGTTGTGAAGATAATAGTAGGATAAAACACACCAAGTAATAATGTTTGAGATATCGTGCATCGTCTTAGAGAGGTGCAAGAAGTGCCACTTCAATGCTAGCAAAGGTGCAGTGGTGACAGTAGTGACAAATGTTCTCTAAAGTTCACCAGTTTGCCATAATAGTTATCATAAGTCTATGGTTACAATCTAAAAGGTGATTTACCCCATTTTAAAGATACAGGGCTTAATTGTTGCAAATGTGTATTGTTGTCTTTAGGTTAATAGTACTCTAATTTCTATCTTGGAGAGACTGTAAATTGAGCTGCCAGTGGAACATTGGCTCAAGGTCTTATTTATTCATCGATACAGTGTGGATGGAGTGAAAATGCTGCATGTTTGGCTTCACAGGCAGCAAAGTACCTAAAAGTCTCTTTATGTACCCTGACAATATATTGCCTTATCAGCGTTGAAGAAAAGTGTCTGAACAAGGTCTGAAGTGGCTGAAGAAATGCCAGTGTTTTCTGTGGTTTCATTCTCCAACATGTACATTGGTCAAAGTGCCAAGTCGTGCTGCGCTGAAATCCCAAAGGGAACGAGTACAGTTACGTGAAAGACCATGGGTAGTTGTTTGTTGAAGGCAAGGTGAAGTCTGCAAAGAGTTGAATTACAGTTCTTAGTGTAAGAACCATTTCTTTCAGTTCAAGGAAGTATGATGAATACAGATTACAGGGAAGCAGATTTCAGAGCAAGTCAAATGAAATGGGATTCTACCTTGGACCAGAGGGGCCCAGGCTACTTTGACACTCTAGGAAAAGAGGAGATTGTGTTCTGGTTCTGAAAGCACCACAATATATTTGAGAAATACAGCTCTCCTGGTACCTATATTTTTTGAACTGGGTTTACATATTAGGTATGTATAATATCCTAATAATTCTGTGCTTTAGGGTCTAACTCAGCCTGTCGGTATTGACAGGCAATTAACGTACCCAGGTGAAACATGTTCTCAAACTATAATAGCAGGATACATGTGCCTTTTATGCAGCTGCTGTTGTTCCCAGTGGTGGAAAGGTGACCTGTTTTGGGGTCAGCCCCAGTATCAGAAGGAAGTTATTTATACTCAGCAGTCACTGTTATAAGCACAGTATGAAGTGGCTTCTTTTTCTTGACTTTGAAACAATGTTTTTTCTATAAATGCACACAAACTTACAAAAGAGGTTCAGTTGAAAAATTCATTTAATGATTCCAAGAGAAGCTTAAAATTTTGCTAGAAAGAATGATAAATATAGCTTTTTACTCTTCTGAGGTATCAGGTTTTCTATTACTATTAATTATTTCTATTGACACATTCAATTAAAAATTTCTGTCATCTTTTTATATAATACTTTAATCTAAATCTTATTGCGCTGAGTTTGGGAATTTTTACTCATGTTCCATGCATTTTGTTTTGGTTATAATTCTAGTGTTAGAGTTTCATTAATACTTTTAAAGTACATACCAAAAAGAGATGTCTGGTAAACAAATTTTCAGAAGATAGATCCAGGAATCTTATTCTTCGTCAAGGAGTAGAAGCCAATACCAGCTGAATTTCCATGGAATTTTTAGTTTTGTCTATTAGATGGTCATGAAAAAAATATTTCCCAAAGCTTAGGGGTAATCAGAATTAATAGTACTGGTCTGTAGTTTGATAGTTTTTCTGTACAACTAAATTGTTCATTTCTTAGTAATAAGGATTTAGCATAATCAGTGATAAGAATGATATTCACTTTGCTTTCTTTTAAAATATTAAATACACTTAAAGTAAAATAATTAAAATATTCAAATTAGTTTGTTTTTTTTTTTTTCTGAAGGAAGAATACAGCTATTTTCAAGAACTTCTTTAGTTTCTTACAATGTAATAGTAACACTTTGAAATCTGGTGTAACAGAAACAACTTGGGGTTATTTTGGTTTTTTTTTTCTGGAAGGAAAATAAGGAAAAACTAGTGAGTAAGATTCTGAGTGACATGAGCCTGATGAATTTTCATATACCAAACCTAGGACAATTTTTGTGCTGTGTTACCAGCTTAGAGGGATTTACTTGTCATTTCAGACTCAACCAACCATTGAAGTCTCTCTTCTCTTCTCCTCCAAGTAGTAAGAGATAAAAAATTGTGGAAAAATAAATGGAATTTTTCTATTTTGGGAAGAACATTTCCATTCACTTTAGGTGGTAAACCAGGTAGAGGTAAAAATAATTATTTTGCCAGAAACATCAAAATGTGGATGTGGAGTTCAAAAGGCCACATTAACATATTCATGTAGGATGTAAGTAAATGAAATCTGAATTTCTTCCTTGTTTTATTAAGCAGAATAGAAAGAATAGTTGTCTCTTTTGACCAATAATGGACAAAAATCTGTGTTCCCTTTTGTTTGATAATTTCATCTTTTACATAAGAAACCTCAAATCAAAGTTTTTCAAAGCAAGTTCCTTTCTGTGAAGGAATGTGACTTTGAAGAAGAGTTACTCACCAGATCAGTTAAGCAGGAAATAAGTAATTACATGTAATGCATATTTAATAAAGCAATTTTTCAGCTTCTTTTTGTCTACCAAGCTCTTCCTCTCATGAAGTTAAAAACTGAGTTGTTGAAACTAACTGGAACTAAAGGGAAGAGAAATTGATATAATAAAATTATAATTTTAATTATGCATGACAGATGCATAGCAGGGAGGATTTTTCAAAAGGTACTAAACCTGAACTTTTTTCATACCTAGAGAATAAAAATAATTGGATCCATGTTAGGGGTGAATACTGTCATCTGAAGTCTGTTTAGCTCAGTATAGCTGCCTGCAGGACAGAAATTGTGTGCAGACAAAAATCTTTGTGAGATTACATCTGCACAATATTTCTTTCTTGATTTCTTAAAGACTTCTTAAATTCACATAAGAGTTGATGTTGGCTGGAACTAACTGTTACTGGGAAAATATGCTTGATCCTTGAGGGGTCTTAACATCTGGGGTTCTTGTTGAAGGAATTCTCACTATCAACATGGAAGTATATTTTTGCATTGTTTTGCTAAACTCTGAGTCACTTACTGTGAGATGGATCCATAGTTTATCTAATAGTTGTCACATAAAGACTAGCAAAAGTAGAAATAGAGTGTCTTTAAATAAAGCAAACCAACTTGTTATTTTCATCCTTTGTCATATTGATTTTTTTTTTGAAAGTTAAAAAGAATCAAACTCATTTATCTTATCAGAAACATTAAAGCTTCCCAAAATTTTGATTTATAAAAACTACTTGAAGAAGTTATTTATTAATTCAGAAGAATAGTCATATTTTACATTTGAATATTGTGAAAATCCTGTTCCATGAATGCTGGGGTAAATGCCATCTGGTCCCTTGGATCATCCCAGCTGAAAATAATGTTTACTTCTTGCCATCAGTCAAAACTTCACATGAAGCAAAGGGAAAGGAAAGCAAAGGGAAAGGGAAAGGGAAAGGGAAAGGGAAAGGGAAAGGGAAAGGGAAAGGGAAAGGGAAAGGGAAAAAGAAGGAAAGGGAAAGGGAAAGGGAAAGGGAAAGGGAAAGGAAAGGGAAAGGAAAGGAAAGGAAAGGAAAGGAAAGGAAAGGGAAAGGAAAGGAAAGGAAAGGGAAAGGAAAGGAAGGAAAGGAAAGGAAAGGAAAGGAAAGGAAAGGAAAGGAAAGGAAAGGAAAGGAAAGGAAAGGAAAGGAAAGGAAAGGAAAGGAAAGGAAAGGAAAGGAAAGGAAAGGAAAGGAAAGGAAAGGAAAGGAAAGGAAAGGAAAGGAAAGGAAAGGAAAGGAAAGGAAAGGAAAGGAGAAAGGAAAGGGAAGAAGGAAAGGAGAAAGGAAGGAAGGAAAGGAAGAAGGAAAGGAGAAAGGAAAGGAAAGGAAGGAAAGGAAGGAAGGAAGGAAGGAAGGAAGGAAGAGAAGGAAGGAAGGAAAGGAAGGAAGGAAGGAAGGAAAGGAAGAAGGAAAGAAAGAAGAGAAGAAAGAAAGAAGAAGAAAGAAAGAAGAAGAAGAAGAGAAAGAAAAAAGAAAGAAAGAAAGAAAGAAAGAAAGAAGAAAGAAAGAAAGAAAGAAAAAGAAAGAAAGAAAGAAAGAAAGAAAGAAAGAAAGAAAGAAAGAAACTCCATTTTTGCCAACATTATGTTTTTTTCCAGTGAATGAAAGCCAGCAGTGTATCCCTTTTAGTATTAGTTTATGGCTATTCTAATGATAGTGGTGGTTTTGTTTAGTGGAGCTCATTTATCTTTGTATTCTGTGCCACGTTATGGGGAAGAGATGTGTAATATTCTGGAACTATACAGCTGTCAACTTTCTGGGCTTTTCTTTGTAAGCAACTTGATTAAATGGAATGTCATTAGGAACGCTTTTGCTGGGCTTTTGCTTTCCTGTTAGACTTGATATGTTTGTTGGCAATTTCTCATCTGGGCCTCTCCCCCAAATGATCGCTTTGGAAAAATATGTACTATGGCATTTTATATAACAGGAAATAAATAATAAAGTTGAGAAGAGCTATTTAATTAGGGTGAGCCACACCTGTTACCTATCTGTATCTCCTCAGCTTTGCATTAAAATGTTAATTGAGCACAGCTGCAGGATGGGCCCTATCCTCTGGGTTTGGAGTGTCCTTGACACTAATGTCAATTAGTACAGTTTAGCTAGGAGGCAAAACTGATGTTCCCTCACACATTCTCTTCTTTTTCTACCACAAATGGGACAGCAAGACTTTTGTCATAATGTCAGTTGTACAATTTTTAGAAATGTAGTATTTTATTTTATGTGTGGATTTTTATTTTGTGCCATTACATGAGCATGATAAATCCATAAACAGCAGTTTTCAAAGTTAAAAAAGTTAGCATTAATGTACTAAGGTTACTCCCACGTATTCCTTACCTATCGGTTCCCTACTTTCCTTCCCTTTCTCCATACCACTCTTTGTAGGAGACTCCTGGGAACCAGTCAGAACACACAGCCAGCTACTGGGGAAAGGAAAGAGCCCCTCAGCAGTTGTTGCTCAGGTGGCCAGGCCATTCATGTTGCCTGGAGCCTGCTCTTCATCTCAGCCACAGTCTTCTCTGACAAGAAGTCCCTTGTGCCCTCACTGATTGTCCCCCTCTCGCCCCTTGTCCTAAGTGCTGAACAATCTGCTCTCCCAGCCGAAGAGTTACACAGCAGCAGAATAGTCAATATTTATGTTCAGAGAACTGTATTTTATAAAACATTGTAGAAAAACCCCCAGTAATAAGGATGTTACAGCACAGCAAATAAAGTACACAGATCTAACTTATTTTAGTTTTTGCAGGTATAATTTTGCTGGTTAAATATCAGACTTAACTAACATTTGTGACAGGCAAACTTATAAAAGACTAACCATGTGTGCATCTGTTTTTACCTCCCACCCCTCCCTTCTCTGAATAGAATTGCAGCTGGTGAGGACTTCATCTCAGTGCAGACTTTAAGGAACACTGGGAAAAGGCATAGATGATCTTTTTAAGATAATAAATTTTCAGTTGGTTCACGTTGAAATGATTTGACAAGGATGGCAAGTTTTGTCTCTGCTTAGAAAGATTGGAACCTGAGTACAGAAACTTAAATTGATTTGATTTTGAACTTCCTTATCTGAAAATGTTTAGAAATAGGAATTTTTTTTATGATTTATTACTTGAAAGCCATCAACCCTCCTGCTGGAAAAAATGAAATAGCAGTACATAGCTGTTAACCCCATATTCTGTCAACTTGTAAATACAATCATTATCGAATTTTACATGTGGGAAATTTATTATATCCATGTATACTGTGACATTTATGCAAGAAGAATAGATTTAAACAAAGGACCATTTTATTTTCTGATTCTCCTCAGTGCATGGCTTTCTGGTGGCCGCTGATTTACAGGTTCGTAAGGCCTTTCACAGAGAGCTCTCACAACAGGTTTTCAGAGATACTAAGTTTCTCAGAGCTGTCTTTCAAGAGTACCACAAAAGTTTACCCAGTGTACAGCAAACCCTCTACAAGGTGAGGCAAATCAATGAAAGCCTTAAAAGCCACAGGTGAGATCCGGGAAAACTAGCAGAGATGATGTTCATCAGCTGGTGGAAGGGCTGTTTGAAAATGAGGGCTATGAACAGCCTCAACTGGTTGTTGAGTCTGATGAAGTCTGCGAAGAGAGGAATGACTTGACTTGTCTTTCTCAACTCCTTACCTCAGAAAAAGAAGGTCAGCAATTCAAGAGTAGTGTCTGTTCTTTGATGTCCTCTGTGCTGTAAAAGCACTGTATCATGTTCACAACATCAGGAACATGAGGAAGATATATATTACACTACACCTGTCTTGGGAAAATTGATATCTTACAGGAGGCTGATTGCATCCTGACCAGTAGGAGCCTACTAAGACCAGAAAGCTGTCATCAGCAGGGTGCAGCATAGAGAAGTTTTGTGACTGTTTTTACTTTATGACAGTCACAAATGTAGTGGGGGAAATGTAGTTCTACAGCAAGATAGGTGGATGAATTTGTTTTTCTGTAATGGGCTGTTAATGTGTGCTTCTCAAATGTGTGACCAGTTGCCTTCTTTGAAGCTGGTGAACAGAGGGAGGACATATTAGAACAATTATTTAAAATCCTGGAATAGAGTATTTGTGGTTTGCTGCTACATCAGTTATGTTTTCTATGTTTTCTAGTTGCTAGAGAGCTGGCCACAGTTACACTGGCCTGGTTTGTTGTGTTTGGATTTTTTTTTTTTTCTCTTTTATTTTTTTTCCTGTTGTTTTTACCTTTCTTAATTGCAAAAGCAGCAGTTAAAACTTCTGGTTTCAACACTGAATAGCC
>CM063284.1:59952362-59984862 GCA_032173965.1 Sitta carolinensis | reverse complement strand
ACTGCTAAACTTTATGGTGTGTCAAAAGGCAATTTTTATATTTTAAATTAAGAGATCTGGAACAAAAGGAAAGTTCTTCTATTTTAAGACTTTTTTTTTGAAAGGTTTTCCGTGTCTGTTTCTAAAAAATGCAATGAACTAAAAACATTAATATTTGATTTCATGACTAAATCAGAGACTACAGATCCCCCTATTTCAAACAAGTTGTCACAATTTTTCTTGGAAAAAAAATATTTTAAGACATTTAAAATGTGGAGCATTACCTGCTCTTAACTATTTTAAAATATGTTCATGAAAAATAGAAGTTTTTTAAAATCATGTGTTTATTTCAATGGACTCATCAAGAATGAAGGAGTATCTCTCCTCTATGAGAAGAAAGAAAAATGCTTATTAACACAAAGCTTAGTGTCAAGTGTTCAGAATGATTTAATTTTTCAAGAGAAACGCTCTTTGCGATTACAATAATTCTGGAAAGAACTCTATGAGATACTGTTGCACTTATATTGCTATTCTTCTCTGGCTTATTTACCTTCCTTAAAATCATTTTACATATCTTACTAACATCATAACTGGAGAAAAGTCTGTTGAAAAGCTTTTGCAACTTTTCTTGCCCCATTTCTGTGCTCTTATCATGTGTCCTCTCTGATATTATGCACACATACAAAATCCAGAGAAGCTGTGGGGCTTAATACTTATGGTTTTCAGCTAAGCCATACTTTATCATGATCAACATTATGAAAAAAATGAACAGAAGTATTTAGGTTTGTGTTTGTTTTCTTTTTTGGTTGGTTTGGAGGTTTTTTGTGTGTGTGCTTTTGTTTGCCTGGGGTTTTTATTTATTTTTTATCCATCAATTCTGTAATCTCAAGTGAGCTATTCTGTGGGCAGCAGTGCTCATTGTTACTTTTCAATGCAAACTCTTTGGAAATATTCATGTCTCCTAGTTATGGTCTGTAATAGCTAAATGCAAATCTTGATTTTTACAGCTACGTTCTTTGTATATGTCTGGTAAAAAGACCTCTTCAGTTGATATAAAGATCTTAATACTCTAAGGTCAATAATAAGATTTTTATTCTCATATCTGTCCCTTGAACGGAAGTTTGCGAAAATGTCTGAGTGAAATGGCTTTATGGTGCAAGATTGTGATGTCTGTTTAACAGAGCTTTCTTCCTAAAAGCTGCCTCCACCTCTAAGCCAGATAACCATAATTTAGTGTAAGCTTCATACAGAAACCTCCAATATATTGGTCTAGGGGCCTAAATGCAACTATTAATATTGCTGGTGTGAAATATACTACAAATTCTGAGAAGTAGGTAATGTTTTCCATTACATCCGTTTTCTTGCTTTTCACTCCTATGCCCTGCATTTGTCATGGAGTTCCTTGGGCTGTCTCCTGGGGCATCTGTCTAGCTCAAATAAAATTCTGCTGGAAGCACAGCGTGGTTAGGATGATTGGGTATGTTCCTGATGGGCTATCTCTACCCTGCACTCATGCCAAACTCTTTTATCCAGTTGTTCCTGCACTATCCTTGCACACCTGATGAGAGGCCCATAAAAATCACAATATGGAGTTTCTCTGAAGAGCCATGGGCTTGCTGCATGCAAGGGGAATGCTTTGTCTGGTACTGAAACAGGATCATAGTATTTGAAGGTCTCTGGAAGTACCTGCTTGATGGTAGCAAAGTGATTTTGAAACAGTGCCAGTACTGTGTCAGGTTAATATGGAGGTAGGAGGAGAATTCTTCAAGATTTCAGGGGGGACATCTGTGTGACATTTTTTGATCTCTGATGTCTTATATCCCTTCTTTATAGCTATCTGGGTTAGTCATTACTTTCTCAAAGCCACACACTGAGAAGATGACACTTCCACACACTCCAACTTCTAGATATAAGGAAGAGAATTTTGACTACTCTGAGCTACAGTCTGCCTGTCTTTTCTTGGAGGTCACCATGGATTGCAGTAATTGATGCAGTGGTTGATTTCTGGAAAAAAATTATTAATTCTGGAATTAAAAAGAATAATTATTAATTATTATAATAATTATTAATTATGAAAAAATAATAATTTCCCTTATAATCTATATAATATAGCTATTTCCTTACTGTAAATGGCGTGATAGAACCAAGTTCTCCTGACTGTCAGTTATTTTGAAATATTTCTTCTGTAGTAATTCTCATGGATTTCCTTGGGAACTTCAGAACTGATGGCATGGTATAATGTGTGCATGGTGATCAAAGGTGGCAAATAAGTACAGGATATCCTTTCTTATTTTAAAGTCTTGGACCTCACAAAAATTGTTACTTTTTTTCCTGCCAGTTTATGCAGTTCCTGATGGTCAAAGCCCGCTATAAAGAAAATGAACATATGCTTTATGCTACACATCCAATTACTCTGGGTGGAGTTCTCTCTCTGTGTATGTTCTGAAGAGTCCTAAAACAAATTACCCTGTGATATTGTTTCAGATACAATAGTTTTGTACCATTGAAGCAAAGAAAACAGTAAATTGCAAAACAAAGAATAAAACTATAATTACTGCTTTCATTTATTCATACCATATTAATGCAATATAATTATCTGGCAGGCAGGATTTTATGAATACTCAACAGAAAACCACCAAATGGTTGTTCTAATGAACACATAAAAACTAACACTTTAAAGCAGTAAATCACATTCTGTTACTTTTACAGTGACAAATGCCTTTGAACTTTATAATTGGAAATAATGTATTTTGGCACCCTGTAAAAGGCTCTTCAGAGTACTATTGTGTTTGGAAGTATTTCAAAATGGACAGAAGTGCCAATGGGATACTTAGGAATTGTTATGGAAATTTTTGCAATGCTCTTGTACAGGGCAATATATTTTTTTTTCACGTGCATTCTGGCCTCCTAAAAAGTGCTTAAGGAATTGGGATCCTAAATAAGGCTTTAGGCTTGGATTAAGTACAAATCATAGTAAACAGAGCTGCTTTCAGCACAGTGAAAGCACAAAACCAAAATTTTTTGAAAGTTATCCAGGATTAAAATTTTTCATAAGGAGTTAAAGAGCCCAGTTACTCATCTCAAACATCGTCAGGAAGGACTTTGCCGTGACATAAGCACAGAATGGAGTGACAGGATGGTGCTGACTCCAGGCCTGGTGGAGGTGAGACCTGCGTAGCACATCCTGAGCGCATCCAGACAAAAATCCCCACTGTGGCAAACTGCGTGAAGCAGCGACTGCTTGTACACGTATTGCTGGTCAAACAAAGATCACTGCAGGTTCTCAGACAGATGACAACAGCCCTTCCACCAAATAGGCCTCTGTGGATACCTGGAACCTGGATTGCAAATTAAGCCTCTGTGACAGGAACTTATGATAAGTTTAGGTGGTATTTTTCTCTGAGTGTTATCTCTGACATAGAGACATGCTAACAAAGCTGGTGGAGAAGAATGTATCACTAAAAATGGGCACAAAGATTGCAGAAGAAGGAAAGTCAACTCAGAAACTGTACCGAAATCAGTTAGGACTGGGCAAAACATAATTTTGATAGGAGAGATTGAGACCATGGCCCAGAGATGGAAGAAATCCAACAACTCAAAAGACAGAGCATGGGAATAATTAGAGAGGGACTCATTTAAACAACAGAAAAAGAGAACTGTGTATTCAATGAGCATTAATTCCTTAGCTTGCTAAAATGTGTAAATGGTGAAGAGTTCTGAATGACCTCAAAAACCCCACCACTGAGAAGCCCAGGATGAAGAAGGACCAATGGGATACTGCTGGATCAATGGGTGATGACTGTCTTCTGCTTGATTTGTGTCTCTCTCCCTGAGAGGCCTGACCATCCCCATAAAAAAAAAAAAAAGGGAAAAAAGGCTATCTTGACCTTCCTGAGATAATGTTTTATTCAGTATTATTTACAGAAACACTTTATTAACTAATTTTTGCCACCTATACATAGCCCTAAAAGCCTTTTAAAATACACAATGTGACATAAACCCACTATCCTAACTGGCAGAACTGAATTTAAAGAGCACACATAGTGAGGAAGAAATCATCCAAAACAAATTGTGTAGTTCAAGGTATAAGTTATCTTCCTTCTTTGGAAGCTCCTTTTTTTTTGCCAATCAAAATAATGAGCAAACTGTTGGTATGGGACATACTAGAGCAGTGGCCTAATCTCAGAGTTGGAAACTACATCATATTTAACCTATTTCTTCTCCAGAACTGATCGTTAGAAGACAATTTAGTAATCTAAATATTTTTGTATTCTCTTCTAAATGTCCTTTATCCTCCATCTTTAGAGGTAATTTTGTTACAAAACCACCTTGATTCTGAATTATTTCTGTGTTGCACAGGGGCTTTCAGTGATAAAAAAAAATACATAAAAACATGCAGTGCTTGTGCACTGAGTTGCTGGTGACCAGACCGACATCCTGTACTGTGGCTCTGTATGAATGTTGTATCAAAGATGGAGGGGAATCTCTTATGCTAAAGAAATCATATTCTAAAGCTGTCTTCAAGGTTTTCAACCTAAATTACAGGGGAAAAAAAAATATTGACACAAACTTTCATTAGCAAAAAAGATCTTGTGTTTTTTCTGTAATCAAATATGCTAACCAATGTTAATCTTTTAGCCCCTTAGGGAAAAAAGAAAAAAACCACAAAACCCTGAGTGTTTTGTGGAATCTATTCTTTAAATAAAGATCATATGTCAAACGTGAACACCTAGATGCAAAACAATGTGGTTAGGTGTCTCAGTAAAAGAACAGAAATTATCTTCTCTAAAACAGCTTTAATATAAGCCAAAGCCATTTTCTGTTAGAGTGCTGCCATGCACTTGAAGGGTCAGGAAGCTCATTTTCCTTCAGTCTCAGCCTATAACACTGGTGCAGGTGTAACATACCTAAATAAACATCCACAATAATTTTTGCATAAATGTAGAGCGACACAAGAATTGAGATGCAATTATTTAGCATTTGTGGGGAACGGAGATGGTTTATTTGGTATGTCAAGTACTGACTCCCTTGAGAGAGAGAAACCACTCACTGAAATGCCTAAACTTTTACAATGTGTTGGTATGGTGGCAGCATTAAATAGATAGCTTTTACAGCCATCATGTGTGCAATTTTTGCAAAATCTTCTGCTATTTTTGATCAACAGTTTTAGGAGTATTTGGGTTAAGACAATGGCAAACAGATTCATAATTAGCAAAAAAAACCCTAAAAGACAACAAACCCCAAATCATTTAATTAAGGGAATAGATTCGGCAGTGCTGTGCATTTAGTATGCTTAGACTTGAGGAATTAACTGAACATGAAAATGTATTTTTAAAAGGCCTAGTGCGTTAATCTTTATAAGTAGAGCACTTTACTTACTTTATACTATACTTATATACTATATATACAGAGAGTCCAAAAAAAAAAAAGTTTGTTTTCTTCTTAATATTAACCTCCCTTGAGTCCTCCCTGTGTTACGTTAAATGGTCTCTTCAAATGCTAGAAACTGCTGAAAACTATTTAGCAATATGCAGTGGCTGTTTGAACCATATCCTTCAAAAGAGCAAAGATTTGCAAGAGGGTGTTCTTGATTCCCCAGGACAGTGGGGAAGACATTTGGATAAAGTTATTATGCTTCAGGCTGAGGTCAAAATAGATTTTTGCTCTATTACCAATAGATTTGTTTGAAAGTATGTTTATATCTGTACTCCAAATCTATCTATTTATCATTAATCAGAATCCCTACAGTGTCAGTCTGGTTGGAAGGTGGCAGAATCCCAAGTCTGGTTGTGAGGCTGTGGAAGGCAGGAGTGAGGTTATTGAACCAACAGCTGGTATTTTTAACAGAGCTCAAGGGACCTATGTGTGCTCCAGTGGTGCTGTGATGCATATGCCACACCCTGCCCTATTTCCTATTTCAAGAGCAAGTGGGAAGGATCCTGCTCTTATTCCCAGGCACACTGTTAACCTGAAAAGTGCACCTGACTCACCACTGTGGTACTGGAGTTTAAGCTCATGTTCATCTGGTCCTCACACCTGACCCAGGGTCTTTCCTAAGCATCACAGGGTGCTGTTTTATTTAAAAATTGGGAGTTTGAAGCCTTGTGGACAACAGACAGTGGGCAGGATGGGGCACACTGTGACTGTGGTTTGTCTTCTCTGCTCTTTTTGCTACCTCTTTGCTGGAGACTTGATGTGACTTGTTAAATTATGCACATCAATATAAGGGAGTTGCTTCTTCCCAGAAGTGCTGGCTACATTTGGCTATCTTGATCCTGGAGGTGAGGTTAAAAAAGGCATTAGAATGAGACCAAACTCTTGTGCCAGCTTTTGGATGGAACAGAGACCTATCACTATTAAAGCTCCCTAGCCCTTCTTAGGCTGGGCCTCAGAGCTGTGGAGTAAGGCTCCATGATTATATTAGCAGATACTTCAGGATGAGACCCCAACCTGGACTCCTTAGCTACCAACTAGGAAATATGAATTAAAATCTAGAATAGAAATTGTTATGAAGTAATAAATACAGCTGGTTTCTCTGAACCAGTAACAGTGCTCTTAGTTATTTTTCATCTGTGTAAATATATCTTGCTGAGATACACTTAGTGCTGAGAACACTAAGTGTAGCAACAAGGTGAGAATGTTTGTTTATTAACAGTTATTAATTATTGGAGCTTCTTTTATTGCATCTTGAATTTGAGCCCTTTCCTAGAAGTTCATGTTTCTAATCTATACAGTATTAATTAAGAACAACATTCTGCAAAATTCATGTATATTTTGAAGTTCTTATGTACTTATGTGGAGTTCCTACCCCATGTGAAATTATGGGGAATTTTTTACATGTTGGTTTGCCACTAAACACTGGACTATAGCTGTGTGGTTGGAAAGTTTTAAGAACTTAAGTGTCTTCTGAAAGGCATGAATCATAAGATCACTTGAAAAAGCTTGCTAAGCTTAGCCCTGCTGCTTGCTTCCACTTGGGTCGATGTCTTAACAGATTAAAATAGTTTCTCCTTGGGACAGCTGCTTTCATTCATAGTCAATTTAATTCATTTGGGCACAATTTTTGATGCTATAACTACTTTGAACTCTGCTGCAGCATCTCTGATACTCTTTCTGTTCCTGTGGTTTATGTCAAAAGCTAATCTGCTTTACAATCCAATTTATTAAGTAACTCAAGAAAAGATACTTGTTTCACAGAATTTTTTTTTTCATCTTCTGTATTTCTTAACAATGTTTGCAATATAACTTCTGATTCTCTCACCTGTCAGTAAAAGAAAAGATATTTTCCTAAATTATATTTTGCTGTGGATTGCACTGTTCATTATTCAAAATGATTTTGTTTAGTAGTTTGAGCTCTTTATTTTATTCTTTATGTAATACAGATCTAGGTCATTCTTTCCTTGCTTCCAGGAAAAATTTATTACATTTGAAATACATTTTTTTTTTCTTCTTTCCATGTTATTTTTATTTCTTGAACTTTCCTAGAACTTTCTTCTTCTCCTCCTCTATGATTTTAAAGATTACACCATGTTGAAATGTTGCTGTGCTGTCTCAGTGCACTTCCTTCCTAACCTTTCTGCTTTATCCAATTTTTAAAAGTTTAGGTTTTTTTTCACCTTCATCTTCTGAAACCAGAAATTTCTCCATTAATGATAGCTTAGATACAACCCTCACTCATTACATTACTTAAATAAAACCCTCAATGATTGATGGTATAATAACTGTATCAGACAGTTATTACATTTTATTATTAAAAAAATTCATTCATATTAAAAATTCATATGAAAATTCAGTCATATTTAAAAAAATTATTTTTAATTGAAATGAAATAATTTACTGTTTGGTTTTTAATTCTGAATTAGTTGATGTTTCTCACAGGCTTCACATCACAAGCACTCAAAGAACAGAACTTGATTTTGATTGACTCAGGAGCTTAGGCATGGTTGAGAAGGAATAAAACTTTATTTCTAACACTAAAAAGTTAATGTTCTTAAAAATCTCTTTACTACAAAATTTAAAGTTTTCCTACTGACAGATTATTATATTGAGTGGAAAAAAAAAAGATCAAATCATATTTGGCTTTTTTTAAAAAATACTGGCAGCTCCTTGACTGTCTTATTTAAATACCACCGATACCTCTCCCATTTTATTATCTTTTTAATTCTCTGTGGAACAATGTAACCACAGATGAAGTGTTAAAACTAAACTTTGGTTAACGCCTTTTTCTTCTTGGAAATAGGTTATTGGATTTCAGTAACTTGTAAGCTAAGATAATATATGTATGGCATTCCTGGTTCTATTGGTATATGTCTTGTTTATAGATTGTCTCCAGCACTAGATACATTACTCTGTACACAAATATGGTTCTGAAACTTTTTATGCAAGTTTAGGAATCCTTGAGATATCATGGAAGTTGGTTTCTAACTATCTGAATAAATCTTTGACCTGCGGCTAACCTCACCTTCTGCCCTCACCCTTCTTTTTCAACAGCTTTAGAACTTGTATCTCAAAATTTTCTTCAAACTGCTTTGCAAATTTATCACAGTGGAGGTCAATTCCAGAGGAACAAATATTATTCTTAAAAATATAAACAACCCCCAAGTTCTAGTTTGCATCTATTTCAAGGCCTCATGCAAATTCTTATAGTTTATTGACCTGTGAAAACTGCTTCAGACATTTAACTTAAGGACCTCCAATAGAATGTTATGTGTTTGCCTTGTCCAGTTATTCAAGTAGCTATGCTATGGAAACATCTTGTTCTGAGTATAGTTCTTCTGTATATTATCATCTTCCTCCAGGGAAGGGGTAATAGTAGCAATGACTACCTTGACTATACTGAGGAGTGTTTCTGCCCTAATCTGTTATTCCCTTTCCCATGTTGCTTATGGTACAGGAGTACTGGCAACACAAGGAATATCATGTTCCTGATGCCTTCTGCTGTACAGGTGGGAGGAATTTGGATGATGACCCATCACATTTTAAAATGTTTTCCCATGTACTAACTGTTTATGCAAACACTTGTGCAATTTTTCCCTTGACTATTAATGTGCTCTTAATTATTTTTTTTTTAATTTTTTTTTCAGTAGCTTTGATGATTTGTGGCCTGAAGAGTTGAATGGTTTCAAGCTGGAAGTAACCAGTGTCCTCTTTGCTGCACAGTACTGTGTATGACAGTGTGTGCATAGAACTGGATGACAGTAATCTGCATACTAAAGAAAGACATCATTAATTATGCAGCTATTGCACTGTGAGGAGTGGATAATTCTAGGTTTCAATGGCCTTGAATCATTATAAGGGTTATGTTTTCCAATGTATTAACTTTTCTTCACTGATCTTGAAACATAGGCAGGCACCTGAAGCTGACAGAATTAACCACGAGGCTCCTATTGCTTTGCCGAATTTCCTTTAATTCTTATGTGTATGCTTACCATTCTCTTTGCTTGCAGTTTGCTGTTGTCTCTTCCTTCCATCATGACTTAGGAAACAGTAGCATTCAGGATTCTGTTCGGTGACAGGTTTCAGTGGGAAAGTGTCTCAATGCTAGAAGTGGTAAGGCCAGAAAAAGTAAAATAGACTAAGGCAGTTCTGCAATGCAATATAGAAGAATATACTTTCTGATCTTTTCTAGGAAAATGTCTTGTGCTCTTTTTTTCTGATAAAACCAATTTAGTTCTTCAGTGAATTATTTTATTTTAGTTATTACTAATAAAGAAGGGATGTGCTATGTCTTTATTTGAAATCTACTTCTGAAGCAGGCTGTAGGCAATACTCCCACCTTTCTGCTGTGAATCTGGAAGACCCAGCAGAGGCATCGCTCCCACGCTGGCCGAGAGCGCAGGCAGGGTCAGGGGGCGAAGCAGCTCCCGGCTCTCCCTGGGTGCGGATCCATCCCGGCCGGAGAGCGTCCCTGCGGTCACTAGATGGCAGTCTGTCCTCCGGGATACACAGAGCCGGCGGACCGGCCGCCCGAGCCCAGGATTAATATGATTTGGATCGGTGCAGTCAGTATTAAATCACTTAGATTGTTGATGAAACAAAAATTTACATCACAGATGAAACGCGTTGTTCACACTGAAGCTTGAGTTCTGCTGCCATGGGGCATTTGGATTTGGGCCGTGCTGCTGCTTCTCTCCTCCCCTGTCCCCATCCTAAATTTTCAGTTCATGTGAGGTGGTTTTTTGGTTTTTTTTTTTTGTTTTTTTTTTTTTTTTTTTTTGTTTTTTTTTTCCTCCTTATGAAGGAGTGTAAATAGAGTAAGAAAACTGAAGGGAAAGTTGTGAATAAGTCTGAAATTTTATTTGTGTCTTCATAGCTTACTAAACTAAAAAGCGTAGGAAATATGCAGCTTACTGCCAAGTGTTGTACTTCTCTTGTGATGATAATTTCCAGGGAAACTTATAAGTGTTCCATTTAATGCAATACTTAGATATCACTTAATGTATTTTTTAATTGGGAAATAATAATTTAAAAATGTTAAATCTCTTTGCAAAAAGATCACATTTTCTATTCTGAATTTACCATTTTATTAATAGCTTTCAAATTTCAGTGTCCATTCTATTCTTATATTTAATAAAATAATTTTTTTTTAAAAACCCACATCTTAGTTTTGAATTTCTTTCTCTTCTGGAAAAACTGTTTTCAAAAGCTATTAAAACACTCATTTAAACTACTCTTTTAACACCATGCTACCAAAAAGAGCTTGAAATATGTTTAATTATATAAATAATGCTTTCAGAACAAACACAAAAATGCACCTATATTGCTTGAAGAGTTTTAAACTGTATAATATTTAGAATAGCATGTGTTGCATGCTTTGATTTTTATTATTTCCCTGAAAAATGTTCAAGAGTAATTTTTAGAAATTTAACAATCAAACAGATATCTGGTGTATCCTACCTCATTTAACCATCCTGCATTCTGCACTTTTTTCTCAACAGCCTGTCAATATTGCATCAATATCATCATTAGGAATTTTAACAATCAAATGGATTTGCAGTGCATGCTTATCACGATTAGCAAGCACATGCTGCATATTTCTATTAACAGCATGTCAATATCATCATTAGAAAATCAGCAATCAAATGGATCTGTAGAGCAAGCATATGCTGAGCACCATAATATTTAGAATCCAAATAGGCTTTGCTTAGCATAAGTCTCTTTCTGCTAGTTTTTTTTTTCTTCTTATAGAATGGCTATCTAGATGCCATCTTTTAATATAAAACCTTTAAAATGGTGTTTCTGTAAATATAGTATGATGTAAGCCTCTGCCACAAACTCTAGTAATAGGGCATTAGGATTCATGAAGGTATCATAAAAGTGTTTATGAAAGACTTATAGCATATTATGCCTTTCACTTTGCAACAAAAGCTTTGATTTTCAAGGGTAACTTTAGTACTGCATATATGCAGCTATTTATCACTTTTTTCCTGCTTGCCTTTAACTGTATAAATGACTTTAAAATGCTTTTTCTGTACATATAATTAACTCAAACTCATTTAAAATCCACTATTTAGGAAAAAAAATCGAACAAAAAACAACCCAGAGTTTACCAAAGACCAAAACTTATTCCTCATGTATTTTATTAAATTTATATAAAGAGTGAGACCTGGGATTAGCATTTTAACATGATGAAAATGTAGTATCAATAAGCTCTAATTTTGTGCCATATGCTTCAGAATTAATGGCATGCCCCTATTGCAGCAAGATAGGAAACAATTAACTGTTCTCCCACATGCATATATGTATTCCCTCTTTTGATGTTGATCAAGTGCGGTGATACATTGATAAAGGAGAAATATTGTAGTTGGTAAATTCACTTTTGGATGTCCAAGGAGTGTAGAAATTTTTTCTGAAGAACCAATTGAACCAGTTTTCTCCAGAAATAAGTTTTTTTCTATTAGTTTCTAAAGATATTAATTGTAAACATACTGAAGAGACGTGATGTAAGTTGCTTTTGTGACTTTTATAAATAATAGTTATTCCTGAGCAGAATTTTGGCCTTCCATCTTTACTACCTTTGAAATACACATTTATTTTTAGGCTTGTTTTAAATACAGTAATATAATAAGGAATAGCAGAGCCCTACTTTAAAGACAATTTGTTTGGGCAGTAAAAATATAGCCTCTCAACATCCTTAACCAATTACCCATCTTTGTTTATGCTGTTTATGTCTTGTAGGGTAATGGCTCCAGCAGAGCTAATAGCCAGCTCTAGTCTGGACATCATTGCAGGAGAAAGATTCACTTCTCCTGGAGATGAGTGCTGCAGTGTCCCCAGCCTGCGGGAGGTCTCCACTGGGGTCACGCTCCTGACATCCTGCAGTAGGTGAGGACAAGGACACAGCACACACGGCTTGAAGACGGATAGTTTAACCTTGCCTAACATTTCACCTTAGCTACTGCTGTTTTTCATAGCTCCCTTTTCAGAGCTGATACAGTAGCTTTATGGGTGTGGAAGCATGATTTTTATCTTGGCATTGGTTTAAGGATAATCGTGTCATCTGTAGAAAAAAGCCTGAACTCTGACTCTCCTCATTTAGAACCAATGATCTCCCTAGCCTTTCTGTCTTGACTGTGTACTTCAGTAATTTGATGATGTTGATTTATATGAAAATAAATATTATACTTTTTCTTTATTCATATCCACTGTTTGCTACATTAAATAAGTTACTCTGCTGTAGTCATGGTAATTTTACATTCTGGACTTACTTCAGCTACATCTGTGACTCACAGGAGCCAGTCACATGGCAGCTTTACAGAGATTTTATATTTTTATATGTTTTATGTCATCATATTGTGTCCTCTCTGCCTCTATCCCATGCAGGGGTCATGAACTTTAGGTTCACGAAGAGCATAAACCAGGGCTAGATAAGGAAAAGCTTTCTGGAAGCCTGCATGGACAGTACAAGCACAAACAGAAACTGCTGACAACTAAGCTTTCCTGTCAGGTAGTTATGCTCAGCTAATGCAATAATAATTTGCACAGAACAATAAGCTCTATTGCTGTATATAATATTCTTTTTTCTAATGACTCATTATCCTAGGATGATGAGGAGATGAGTAGAATGTAAGTGTATTAAAACATAATTGCTTTTCAACTCAAACAAAAGCATGCAGTGTACACATTGTGACAAATGCCTAATGAATAGGAGTGGAGTTTTTTGTTCTGTGTCAGTTTATGGCAATGCCTGCCATAATTGCCTGCTTAAGATCTTAACTGCTTTTAATTCTAACAGTTACCTGTTAGTTGCTTTTGGTTGAAGAATCATGCAAGACTATATGCTGCTCCACTGCAAATGGGGTATTGTTTGCAAACCAAGAATGTCAACTTCTGTGACTCAAGTTGAGAAATTTTAAGATTAATTTTATATAGCTTCTGCTACTGTACCATAAACTATTGTATAAACATTGTCCCAAAGTGGTTTCTTTCAATCTTCAGTAGACAAAATGCACTAAAAACCCTTTGAAAATATTTGAGAGAAAAAATGTTAAAAATATAAATAATTTGCTTCCCATAAATGTATTAGCACCAAACTTGAATAAGAAACTGTAAGTGTTAAAAAGGCAAACTTATGCAAGCACTTATGTTCAGTTCCCATAATCAATAATTGGTAAAATCCTAAACTTATATTCCACTGGCTAATTTTTCTGTTCAGATGTCACTAGTCTTGGGTAGTCACTTCCATAAATACATTTGCATTTGGAAGATGCCAAGACAAAATTTCTTTCCACTTACAGAATGACAGTGTCCCTTTTTTCTTGATGACCAATGCTGGGGCTGTAATTTTTGAGCCTTCATTTATCATCATCTCAGCCAGAGCCACCACTGAATGTGGTATACCTACATAACTAAACTTTGTACCTATCCTTACTCAAACCCCTGGAGTCCATCCCAAATGAGTAATGTGCATTATAGTGAACCAAGTATAAATCACCCCTTTTTTTTTTTTTTTTTTTTTTACTGGGAAAGTTCAGTATTCAATAGCTCTGTCTCATGATTAATTTTGCCAGGTCCATCATCATGGCAACCATGATAGAGGTTGTGGTTAAACTGCTTTGAGAGCCAAATCAAGAGAATTCACCTCTTTACTCCTCTCAGGAGACCAGAAGACCACACTAAAGGCAAAGGACAAATATGTACATATTTAACTGCACCAAGATGGGGTGCTATGCAGGCATCAGGCAATGTGGCTTGTGCCTCAGCATCCCCTGGAGTGTGGGAAGTTTCTATGCTCGCAACATTCAGACTGAATGTGCCACATCTGACAAAGTGTTATCATGAGATATTCAATATAATTTAAGCTTATAATAAGCAGAAAATAAGATCTGTTTTACTAGAACTAAATGTAATGACATATGACTTGTGTAGAGCAGTCAAAAACTGACACTTTATTTTTTCATGTGGCTTTAAATGTTTGCAAAAGTTGTATTTTTTTCTGCTTAATTAAAGCTTAACTTTATGAAAGCCATGATATGCTTCTTCAGGACAGTGGCATGCTCTTTCCAAATGGCACCTCTTTACTAGTTTTCCTGCAAGCAAGTGAATGAGCCAATACTCAGTGACAGCCAGATATGCTGCTTGGCATGTTATGCTGAGACAGGACAGAAGTACAAGATACTCATGCCTGTTGTCCTTCAGCCTGGCTTCTCTGAGACCGTGTTTAGACTTCTACTTTCTTCTTTTTGCTTGCCATCTTGATATCAAGTCAAGATCTGGAAAAAAGGTTGGTTGGACACACACAGTTTACACATAACTCTCGTGCCTCTTTGTCTGTTGGATGACGTGCTCCTGGGAAGCAGTTCCAGCTCTGCAGACTTTCTGTTTTCACAGGTTCTCCAGCCAAGAGGTACAAGTCAGTCTCAAAGCATCTCTTTTTATGGTTATGGAAGTGCTCCTATTGTGTCCTATAGGCTTGGCCTTTCATGTTGTGATGTTGCTGGCTTCCCTTGTGCATCCCTGCCGTGGTGGTAAGGAGAGGTTATACAAATGACAGGGAACCTCACCTGCCAAACACCTGAGAGATCTCTGCTGTCCAGTCCAGTGCCTATGCCCAAGCTGGCAGAGTGGCTGGAAAGCAACACTAGAAAGGTCTAAAATGGAGCCATGATGAGACACTAAGTTTATTGGACGGAACAAAAGGGCATGTTCAAGCTTGTATCAAAGGTCATGAAATTTCCAGAAACTCTTACAGAGATATCTCATTGCTTACAGTGGCTACACAGAGCATGAGACTTGTAAAATTTGTTTCCTGCTATTAAATAAGATTCCCTCTAAATGCCCAGTGATCTGAAATCTGTTCTTGGGACTTCTACATCTTCACAGCTGAGATGAACTATTCTCAAAGTGTTGACATTTCAGCTTAGCTTTTGGGTTTTGTTGTTTGGTAAGTTTTTATTTTTTATTTTATTGGCGGGAAGCTTTTTTCTTGTTTTCTTGGTGTGGGGACTTTGGGTGGAATTTTTTGTTTGTTTGATTTTGGGGGTTTTTCTTTTCTTTTTCTTTAACCATAGGCTTTTTTTTCCTTCAGGGAATTTGTTATTAAAAGTTTTGCTCTCATGAAAGATGTCAGAATGTCTGCATTATAGACACAACCCTGATGGACATTAGCTTCCTGAGTTATATAGAAGTTAATAAGATGATCCCTGCTTGTGACGTAGAAAAACACATAGAGCTCTCTGCAAAGCAAGGCCTCCTATTGTCCTATTGCTAGGGCAGGTTCTGACAGTTGCGCTGGTATTTTCTAGTGACAAGTTAACTCTACTAGAATTCTTTGATTCTATGACAATAAAGCTGTTTCTATCATGCTACACTATATGTCTGATGCACTATGGAGAAACACACTTCTGTTGCTGAAATATGCACTAGTTTTTAACGAGTGACTTGGAACAGCATTATGTTGTGTTCCTCAAACATAAAGAAATTTCTTACTCTGTGTTAGATTGGACAGAAATAATGTGTAGTTGTTTTTAAACAGTGATGTAAATGATAACACACATGATGCTTTTATAGATGTCAAAATTTCAAGTGGTCAACTATTTTTTTAAACTTTATTATGTGTAGCAAAATATTTTTGATCACATATACATTGCCAAAGTTTTGATAAAATTTGACCCAAATAATTTTTGACATTGTTTTGTGATGTGTTTGCTTTGCTGGATTCTCATATATCTCTGTTTTACGATGAGGTTTCATATGTCACAGAATACAGTATTAGTTAATTTTGTTTTGTTTTAATAACATCTAGCTAAAAGAAATTTAATTACATTCTAATTTATGTCTATATTTATATGTCGTATTCAGAGATGAAATTCCTCCAAAATGATGAATTTTACTTCCCACTGCTTCTAAAAAAATGTGCCTCTTTTCCTTTTAATTAATACATTTAAGTAGATACCTATTTAATTATAAAAGTCCTAGAAAATGTATGTCAGTCAAAGATTATGGGCTACTCTATCTGAAGGAAATAGTTTTCTGTAAAATCTTAATGTAACTGCATTAATTTTTCTCATTGCTATATTCTATGCCCATATTGGTAGTCATTGGAGAAGCATTCCCTGCTCACAGATGTTTTTTTCTGCTTTTCAGATTAATTTTCTCACTTGAGTGTTACATTCCTCAAAGGCAAAGCAAGTCGACTACTTATTTTGTTCACAGGTTTTCCACAGATCCACAAAAGTTGCATATTATAGGATTTTCACGTCACCTCTCCTCCGTATAAATGGCTAAGCATCACTTATATCTGGAAAGTGAATTCAGTGAGAGTATAGTAAATAGCAATCCAACCTATGCAAAATATATCCTGAATCTGCAGCTGCTGACCTATTTGTGTCCTGTCTGTCTTCCCCATGGGTACTTGTTCAGTTGTGATTCACAAGCACTGGTTCTGTTTTCTTGCTGGGTGGCACCACTTCATAAATATTTTTGTGTGTTCCTTATGGTCCCAGCACCCTGGATTTCCAATGTTTGGAAAGTGCTTGCTGAGAAGTCATTTGGCATATTATCAAATGGCCACAGCCCAGCAATAAGGTATAGGTGGAATTTTTAATATGAAGTTGGCAGGTCTCACGTCTCAACCT
This sequence comes from Sitta carolinensis, assembly GCA_032173965.1. Classification (NCBI taxonomy): domain Eukaryota; kingdom Metazoa; phylum Chordata; class Aves; order Passeriformes; family Sittidae; genus Sitta; species Sitta carolinensis. The sequence continues at coordinate 59,967,808 of CM063284.1, read as the reverse complement.
GGGCATTTATTTCTTTTTCCCTAGTTAGTTTATTGCTTTAAAAGAAAAAAGAAAAACAAGAAAGTATTTGCAGAATTGAATTACTGATTTCATTACTGAAGAAAAATAATTGATTCTTTTTAAATTCTGAAAAAGACAGTTCTCTACAGAGATTTTTTCAATTTGGTTTTCAGATTAACCTTAGTGGGAAAATTAGATGTTGTTCTCTGCATGGCCGATTCAAAGAAGATGCTGTTGTCCTTTTAGTCTAGAAGTTAAAGTTCTATGAGGCAGACTACACTAAAAACAAGGTCTTGGGTCAAAAAAGCTCTGCTTTTCCAGTAGTCTTCACCTCCCTCCCCTGGCCAAGAATCTGGTTCTACTCATCCTGGTACTTAAAAGATGCCCAAGATAAGAATGTCTTAGTTCTTCGATCTGAAGGTCTTAGTTTTACATATATGCTCCTGTAACCTTTGGCAACGGATTGGCAGATTGAGCGAAGGTGACTGTGAAGCATAGTGGTGAGGGTGCTCACTTGCCAGGAAAGTCATCTTGTTTCCAGGCCTGTTACTAGACAGGACTTAGTTTACTTAGACTAGCAACATTTTAGCACTGCCTAGTTGCGTAGTTGTGTTATACCAGGCCAAAAAGGCTTTTCCAAGCCAAAGCTCAAATAACCTAAAAACAATTTTCAAAATAAAAGGCTGTCTGAAATGTGTATACCTTCTGTAGTGGGAGATTGTGTTAGAACCATTTGTTTCTTACTGTCTGGAAGGCTGTCTTCTATAAAAGCACAAATATGGTTTTGAAACATACACAACAAATTTATGACAGATGCTAAGAGCTTACTAAGGCAAGACAAAAATACAAGAGGCAAAGTAGATAATGTAGTCAACCTTTGCCACTAAATAGCATACTATTAAGAAAGACAGTAGTATGCTGCATGTAAATAAACGTGTCTTCCAGGAGATGTGAAACATCATAGTCTCCTGTTGTATGCTCAGCAGGCTGTGCACCCAAGTTGACTGTAGGTGATTCCCAAGCATATTCACATCAAATGGCTGTTTGTAAAGTGTTTTATTCTTTTCTGGAGATGAATATATGACCTCTGATATACTGCAAATTGCACTGAACTGTCATACGTGAATTAGGAGGTATTTTTTAGCTATTCGCTTTTATAAAAAGTTTGTGATTTCAGCTGTAATAATAGCTAGCAAACACCCCACCTCCAAAAAAAGAATAAAACCAAAACCAGTCTTCTAAACTTTTATCATCCTCTTTAGCACTTCAGATCTCACACAGAAAAGTGACTCAAAACAAATTTGAAATAAAATCTTCATATAATTATTTTGTTTTGGAATTAAAACAAAGCAATAAATTATCCTTTTCTTCTTTCTTTTTGCCCAAGTATGGACATTCAGATCATGAAATACTGTTGCATTCATTGTTCCAGAATAAGGCAACAAATACTCCTGATGTAACAACAGTACTTAGGAAATACTGGCCTTTTGTTTGGTCCTGCCTAGTGTTGGGATTGCATTTGAATGCATTTTGTTTCCTTGTGCCAATTCACCTCCTCTCTGTTCATAACTGTATAGAAGGAAGGTGATGAGCCTGACACACCACCACCACCATAGTTTACTTTTTGTGTTGATATCAAAATTCATGTGAGCATTTCAATGAGGCAACCATGTGTTACTAAAATCAACATTTTTTTCCTTCATGGTATCTTCTTACCTTGACCACCTGTGCTTCTGTTTTTGAAGAATTTTGGATCTGAATTAGTTTTACTGTATGAAGCCCATGAAGTTTCTTTTGGAAAGAGCTGTTAAAGCAGTTCAATTGTAGTTTTTAGACTTGGAAGTAAAACTTAGCTATTAGTTTTAAGGTAGGATGGAAAGGCCGCTGGATGAGGACAGAAGGAATTTTGGTGAGCCACAGAATAGTTGAGGTGGGAAGTGACCTCAGGTGACCTTCTACTGCAATGTTTCCTGCTGATAGTAGGCCCAACTACAGCAGATTGCTCAAGGCTGTGTTCAACTGACTTTAGAATATATCCAAGTATATACCAAAAGTTCTCTGGGAGATGTGTTCTAGTGCTTCATAACTCTCAGTAAGGTTACTGCAGGTTTTTTTTTCCCCTTGTCTGTTCACTGGGTATCACTAAGGACAGTCTCTTTCTGTCTTTCTCTGACTGGGCACAAGGTTTAGTAGAGCCTAAGATATTTCATATGTGTACCTGCTAATCAAATTGGTAGGCAGAAGATACTTTGGACTGAGTTTAGTACAGAATCTAGAAAAACTTGAGTTTAGTCAGCTCAAGAGTGGTTAGGAGAACTGAGAGGTTTTCTTTCTCTCTGTTGATGGTTTTTGAGGTGCAATGACATCACATTAAAGCCATGATGAGATTAACGAGATCTGATCATTACTGATTTATAAAGTATTGGTGCTATTGGGAAGATTTGCCAAACAGTGAGATGGCAGCTTTTTGCTTAGTGAACATGGCTGAAAAGTAAAGTTCCCAGCAGGGCAATTCCCAGTGAGGGATTTCTTAGAGAAATTGTCATAACAAATTGTAAAAAAATTCAAGCTGTGGTTGCTTTTTATAGAAAAACTTGTACTTGCAGTACTGCACATTTCAGTTTTGTTCCATGTCAAAATACTCATTGTCACCTTAGATTTACATAGTTTGTTAATTGTCTTAAACTTTCTGGTTTATACCCATTAACAGCAGCTATAAGGTGTGTAAAGAACAAGCTACACTAAATCTTGTTCTCAGAAATATACTTTTCTTTCCTTTTTTCCACTATAGTGTCACACAACAGGGTTCTCCTAGGATTAGACTGTTTAGTAATACATCTAATTTTATGATATCCATGTGATTTATAAACTTTCAGCACCTGATATCAAGAGAAATCTTAATCAGCTGAACAAGAATTCTTTATATAGATCTAATTTTACTGTTTTATTGGTGTTGTAAATATCAACCTGCTTCCATTTAGAAAAAAGAAAATAGCTGCATTTGATGCGAAAACTACTGTATGCGACATGGTAAGAGCTCATATCCTACCCCTGTGTGTGTTACTAATCATAGAAGGACTAAAAAAATTGCATTGGGAGTAAGTAAATATGTTTCAAGGAGTTGTCAGATGGTGTTGTCAGGCAGGATCTTCAATTCCTGTGCCTAGTTTTGGATAATAACGTATGTATAGATAAGACTGAAAATCAGACTACGAATTGATGTTTTTATATCTATCTAGCTGACAATACTATAAGCAAAAAAATGCAAAACCTTGTGCAACTTATATTGGTTTCAAATGCTTCCCATCTTGTGTTGTACATGGAGAATATTGAAACCATGCTCCTTATGCAAGGTTAAGAGTGCATTTTCAGGAAACTCATGTTTAAATGAGGCTGTCTGTATTTTTTACTAATTTTTTTTCCATTTCCAAGTCTATCAGACTGTTGCAGTAGACCTCTCCTCAGGGGTAGAAATGAGCCAAGACACAGACATTTAACAACTCGAAAAGGATGCTGGTTTATTTTTTTTTACAGCTTAGCCATCCTGACTCTGATTACAGCAAGCTCCTACTGTAGGGTCCAATTGCTCCAGTCTCTTAAGGGGTCAGGGCTGCTCGTGGCTTCAAGGCCGCCTTTAGCATGAACGGTGGGGGGGTGGGCAGGCCTGGTGCTGGTGCCCATGCTCACTCCTTTAGTGTCCATACAGGTGCTGTCCCCATGCTCAGCCGCTCCCGATGCCGACACAGCCTCAGGCCAGCATAGTTTGGTGGTTTGATTGGAACAAAAGCTCTGCATGTTCTGCCGGCTCCTTTGCCCCTCCGGGCGGGCCCGGTGGGTTCCTCGGGGAGGGCTCGGCAGCCGCTCCCGCCCCTCCAGGAGCGGAGAATCCCGGCCGGGCCAGCGGGCCCAGCCCGGTTCCGGCCACACGGGCCGAGCGGGCCCGGCCGCCGCCGCCTCCCCACCCTGGGCAGGGCCGAGAGAGGGGAGAGATGCCTGCCTTCCGACAGCCGGGAGGAAAGAGCTTCCCGGGTTTCGCTTAAAGGTAATAAGAACTAGGAAACGCTTTCTCATTGGTCCAATAAAATGCCAATCTCATACGCAGCCAGCTCATTTTCGGTGGGCTCGTCAAATCAGGCAAACTGCTGCTTCTCTCCTACTGCACTATGTCTGCAAATATTAGTTTGCCGACTCTGAATACAGGCCTTAGCTAGCTCAACTATGTTTGCAGGCTCCAACAGCAGGATCCAACTCCACCAGATCCAGACTGACCTCCCAGCAGATATTTTTGATGACAGAAACTCTCATCGTTCCATTCTTCTTTGTGTCTCCCCCTCCTGAGGGGAAGCTTTCGTCTCCCTTAGGGCTCCTGTCCCTCCTTCAGGGCTCCCTTTCTCAGGGTTCTCTTCCTCAAAAGGCTCCTCTGAGCTGCCAACTCAGCCCTTTTATCACACCTATCTTTATTAGTCACAGCTGCGACCCATGAAGAGCCAGGCTGCTCCTCTTCTTTGGTGATTAGTACAAAGGTGGCTTATCAGAGGCAAGGTCACCTGAAATCCCTTCTTTCACACCCATCAGACTTTCTGTTTCAATTCCCTTGATATGTGGAGGCATGCTTGATCTCTTTGTTTGGAGCTTCGAAAAATTTGTTTAATAAAATCAACATGCCAGCAACCATTGGCGTATAGTTATAGTATGGTCACTGTGGTAAAGTGACAGAAACTGGTGGTGTGCTCCACTCTCCTTGTCTTTCCTTCATGAAAGTATGATGACCAGAACTGAAGTAGGGTGCTTTGTATTATTTTTTTCTGTTGTTACATGACGTAGACAGACACAGGAGGGTATAAGACAGTATTAGACATTGTCACAAAAATCTCGAAAATATTTAGCATCTATACAAGATACTACACACTATATTCACCTCTCCTTAGTCCAAGCAAACAGGTGAGAAATAGATCTCAAAAAGTGGGAATAAACAGGGAAGTGACAGAAATAGGGCAATGAGAGGATGAAAGAATGTGCATGGGAAGGAATTTTCTTCTTCAATTAAGAGAAAACAGATACTTCGATAGATGTTTCTGTTTTCCAGAAGCTCCTTCATATGTGCCTGCAAGCATATGTTGCTGTTGTCATGTATGCTTTCCTTTTTCCCCTGATATTCCCTTTTCCCACCCTCTAACAAAGGGATGTAGAGAATGCAAATAAACTGCCTGTGTGAAATGGAGGGAGCTGTGGGCTTTAGTTGACATTAGTGTATTGTGGAGGGATCCAGATGCACGATACCCATCAAATTTCTATCAATACTAATTTACTAATATCAATAATAATCTGTTTCCCAGTGGATCAGCTTTCTCAAGCAGGGTCTGTGCACTACTTACAGCTCTCTGAGCCCTTCAACTAAGGTGTCAATAAAGCTGACCGCTGTTCTGGGGCTATTGACAGTTATTAAAAATGACCTTGATGTAATTTCATGCCTATCAAAACAAAGGCCATATGTTAAGGATTATGAAAAGCTACAGTGAATGAAAGCAATGACAGGCTTCTGCTGGGTGAGGGTAGAGGGAGGTCAGCATATGTGACAATTATTGGCTCCTCTCCTCTCCTTCTTTTCCTGAGGCACTGAGCAGTGGTGCCCCTTGGTAGGCAACTGTTATGCTAAAGGCATAATTGGAACAATTTAGAGCTCAGGGGTGCACTTTTTAAAAGATCTGTCATAGCATATCATCTCAACAGTTAATGTGGCGTAAAATATCATAAACACTGCTGAGGACCCTGGAGTCCCCATGGCAGGGACCAATCGATAAGACCCAGTGGATGATCTGCCTTCCCTCACAAATATAGGGCAGGCTAGGAGCACTCTCACTTTCTTTCTTATGCTTCCTCTTTACAGGCATAGTGGGCTGTTACCTGGGTGTGAAGGCAAGTAACAATCCTTGGGGCGTTTCTCAGACATGGTGATCAATAAGATTTCGCAAGACTGTGTGATGCCAAGACCAAAAGCCAAAATAAAGTGGTTCCCATTAACAGTCCAAATGTGCCACATTTACGTACACAAATGATGTTACAAGTAGAAATCCAGAAAAATTAGAGACGTCATATCATATTATGCTCTCTTCCCTTTTCTCCTAAAAATCAGTTTACAAGGATTTCCTTATCAACTTATAAAAAAAAAAAAAAAAAGAAAGATTTTTTTTATTTTTCTTCTCTTTGGATTAAGAAAATGTCTTCCTAATATGGTAACCATGCCTGCAGCCCTCAGGCTAGGCAGATCTGTGCATGAAGCTGGCTCTATAACCCTAATTTACCCCCAGTGACACCAAAGCCAATTAATGCAGTGACAAAACCAGGCAAAGGGTTTATGGTTTCCTCATGCTCTCACCAGTCCCACCCCCACTGCCTCTAAACTGCTTTTAAAAGTGGTAAATGTTATCTCTAGATTCCCTTCTGTGAAATCATCCCTTCTGTGATGCTAGAGGACCAAGCAGGGAGTGGCGCTGGGTATCCTTGGTCACAACCTGGGCCTTGGGGACAGGAGCAGAGTGATTCTTCTCTCATTCTCAGACACTAAATCAATGGCAAGACCTCCATGGAAGCCTCCTCAGGTGAGAGGATAGGCTTCAAATTACAAATCTCTAGGCAGGAAAGAAATTGTAAATTTAATTGGCCTGAAATAAATCATTCTAGATCACATCAAACTAAAATAACTTTATTCCTGTCAAGAAAATGAAATAAGAATAGCTTTAGAAATCTACAGTTTTATACAGGAAATTAGCACACAGGTTTTTCTACAAAACCCAGAACCTTCTCTTAGCTACTTCAATCAGGATTTTATTCCCAGTTTCTTTTGTGTATGGCACAAGGCAGGCAGCTTAATGTCTCCATTGCTGTGGATACAGTGTGGGTCTTTCAAGATTGTTGTGAATGAAAACATGAATAGTAATTCTTTTTGTATTTATGAAGTCTGCAGGCCATATTGAGGTATATGTAAAAGTCTATAAACATAATTTAAAAGAAAGAAAGCTAGTGAAAGTCCTAGCGATTTGGCTTGAATTTAAAATATGGCCTGTTACAAATTTTTTTGTTTAGTTTTTTTTTGTTTTGTTTTTTTTTTTTTTTTTTTTTTTTTTTTTAAGGCTCATTATAGCATGATTCTGTGAAACCCAAAATCTAAAGCCACAGTTTGAAGAGTTTTCTCTCTGTCTTCTGTCTTGCTCCAAAGATTCAGCAGCTTGGGCAGTGGATAGACACACTTGAAAACTGATTTAGGAGTAAAAAAGAGTGCATAAAATGGAAATGTTTCTTAATCACGAGTCTTTCCATCTAGTTTGCCATGAGATCACATGGCTTGTTTTCTGATTTAGTACTGTGAGCAATGTGTAAAGGTGGAAAGAAGCCACTAGATAAGTGAGCAGGTCATGGTGGTTGTATTTTTAATTTGCTTAAATACATCATGTAGACCCTGACACTGTTAGGTTGAGTTATTGATGTAATGGGGTGATTAACATTAATGGCCATTTCTCTCCTTCCAAAAGTTTTCCTTCATGTCCAAGCAAGATGTACATGGAAACTTAGATGTGCAAGCCCGGCCAGGGACAATCTTATTTTCTTTCCAAGACTAGATTTTATGGAAACAGAAAACATGACATACAGTTTAGTTTATTGAGAAAACAAGTTCTTCTTCTGCTCTGAATGACTGCTTAGAATATGCATGTTAATGGTAACTAAAACTTGTAATTGAGCATTGCCTAGGAATTACTATGGATGTACAAGCATGTTTTTTTAGTTGAAAGTTTGACCTTGAAAGCCTTGAAATTTTAATTAAAAGAATCTTAAGATGTTATGAATATGCTTATAGTTCCCATAGAATTCTGAATCTCTCAGTTTTCCTTTTTTATATTTCTGATAACTTGGACCAGTATGCATGTTCCCTATACCGTAACACTTGGATATCCTACCATCTGTAATGTGCCTATTTGTGAAACTTCTCTGTGAGGAAAGGAAGCGTTGTCATAATCAAATTTACAAATAAACTAGGAAGTATAAGTAATAAAAATATTCATGTAAGCAACTGTTGACATTTAAGGAGGGGCATTAAAAATTTTGCAAAGGTAATTTATCCATTTTTTTCAGGGAGATAGAAGTCCTCTTAACTAAGAAATCTTTGAAAATGTTTAATAAAAAAGGAAAAATTGTTACTTGAGAGGGTGAACTATCACCACCCAAGTCACTTCTATGCACTAGGATTTATTTGTACTGTCTTTTGGAAGAGAAGTAACATTTCTTAGTTCTTGATATTTTTTTGGTGTCTTTTAGCAAATTAATTTTCTTTTGTGCTTTTTCTTTGGGAGCATTCACCAGGATATATTTTAATGTGTTTACACACACACACACACACACACAAAAAGTCTCTCTGACTGTTGGCAAGGTCTTAAGTTTCATGCTGTGAGTTACTTTTTCACTAACCCAATTACCTACTATGAGTGCCTAAAAGAGAAAGGGAGGGAAAAAGCCTCACATATAACTAAAATAAGTGTAAAGCTGCTTAGACAGGGCCTCAGTTATGTGTCTGGTAATTATAATGCCGTTGACTACCATAAATAATGAAAATCATTAGATTAAAGCAAATTATAAAATTAATATGCAGAAGTGCAAATAAGAGAAAAGTATGATTAAAAAAATCACATAGAAATATAATATTTAGAAGATTAGTGTCAAAGGTTTGACGTTGGCACAAGGCCAGTGCCCCTATGAGGATATACTGTCCCTGGTATTTGCTGTGAGATGTGACTAAACATAGACCAAAACAGTTTCTAATTTAGAAAGCAAAAGAAAAGAACTTTATTACTTATAATATGCAAAGAAGACACATACAAAAGAACATGAAAACTTTAAAAAACACTCTTGCTCCCCCCCCACTAGTTCTCAACACAATACAACAAACTAAAAATTCCCAATCACGTTACTATCTTTTAGATAATTAATCCTTAGTCTATTACTACCTTTTCTATAATCAGTACTCAGTTCATCAAGGAGAGATAGGAGTCTTCCTTGTACCACATCGTGGCCTCTTCCTCCATGTCCAGTGCTCTCACCACTGTGCATGGACCAGAGCTGCTTCTAGGGTTTCTCTTTTTAAAGATGCTTTGGTTAGTTCCAGGAAACGACAGCTTCTCAAAATTTGGGACACCAGTCCCCTCCAATATTACCCCCTGGGGCCGAGGGGCCTTGAGAACAGAGCTCTTCCTCTCATCTCTGTTTACACTACTGTCCACTCTTGGCTCTAAGCCAATGCCTCTCCCCAGATGCAGTCTCTATGTTATAGAAAAGAAATGAGTCCATCTATGGCTATACAAAAAAAAGTCCAGCCAAAGGCCACTCCATCATCTCCTCCTACCTAGGATTCTTTTTAGCATTCTCTAACTATCTTCCACTTGCACAAACTTTCATCATCTCTGCTTAGTTCTCTCTATCTTTCTTCTTCAAATTCAGGAGGATTAACATTTATAAAGTTTCTATCATCTACGAAAAGGGTTAAAATCTTGGGCTTTGTTTCCTCAGAAGTCTCACGGTATCTTTTCTGTTGGGCACTCTTCTCGCGCCACCCCCCCATACTCCTTTGTCCGTGCTGCCCAGCAGTTGATATCAAATTTCAAGGTGACACAGATCACAGACACGGTCTCTCAGTCTCTCTCTCTCTCTCCGGGGGGGGGGGGGGGAAAGAAGGCTGCCTGATGCCTCTCAAGGTTCTTGTACTCTCTCCACCCTTCCATCCTGCAGGATTTTTCTCTCCCCCTCTGTGCCCAAGGCTCCAGCCTACCTCACCCAGGCCGCATGGCTTCCCCTCCCCCGCCCAGCCAGCTGCTGGGCAGGGGAGATCCGTCGGTCCTCAGGTCCTCAGGGACCAGAACCAAGAGAAAGTTTTCCGAGGAGCCCTCTGCTTTTAACCCCTTGTGTGCTCAGAGGCGGATCCTTGTCTTCAGTGGCCACACCAAGTGCCAGTCTTTAAATCTGAGCACTCATTGGTTTGACCACTGAAGTTCAAAAAACTCATTTTTTTTCAAACTACGACAATCAGGTTGACAATGTGTTACAAAAGACTAATATAAGATAGCAAAGACTGTGAGACTTCTTCCACAACCTTTTTTTTTTCAACCTAACCTTTGTAAAATTAAAAAGATTTTATATTTCTGTAATTTATTATGTGAAATTTGCTTTAGTTGGCATGGTAAAGTTTGCTCCCTTTTTCACAGAAAAAGGCAATGTCATTCAAGATTATATTCTGGCATTTTATTACATGTCAAATGTGTCATTGCTATATTACCAGATCAAAGAGTTCTAAGTGACACTTTCTAATCAAGACTGTCAAGAGGGTTCATTAGTAAATAGAAGCAGGAAACACTTGGGATAAGGTTCAATACATATTTTACAGTTCTGAAGGAAAGATAGATCAGAATTTTTTTAAAGTAGTAAGTCACTTTAAAGCTGTGAAAATGAATATTTAGTGAGATCCTAAGACAATGTTTAAAACTAAAAATGCAGTCATTTATCTGAATGGTGTGTTTTATCAGACCTCTGTCCTGTCGGTAAATGTGTTTAGGCTGAATCGCTTCACAAAAATGACTTAAAAGTAATCATTTGCACCCAGCACTTCACCTAATAGAAGAATCCTCCCATCCAGAGCTGGCTGCCAGAAAAGTACTTTTAACACAGCATTTAATCTTCATCAAAGTTTTAGTGCTAGTGAGAGATCCCTTGCTGAGAGAACTGAAACTATGAATGAGGAGGAGGAGTAAAACGTGGGCCTGTGGCATACAAATGTCTCCTAACAGCCTGCAGAGTTTTTCCTATGCAACTTTTGAGAAATGTCTCAAGGGGCCAAAAGAAGTGCAGATGCCTCTGTGTTACCAGTTGCAGTGTTTCCTGACACTGCCATCTGGCTTTTGAGCCACAACTGCAAAGCTGTTTTCGACCTCTCTTTAGAGGCAGATGGTGGGCCTTGGAAGAACCTGTGGAAACCTACCATGGTATGTGATATTTATTGTCTCTTTGGGACAAATTGGTGTTAGGATTCTTCAAATAGGTGGCTTTGAGGTGAGTTTAAGAGAGGTCTGTGCTTGTCAAGCATGGATGGTGTGTAAAACAGGCTTTTTTCTGCTCAGACTTTGGCCATCTGTCGAGCATTTCTGAATGTTTGGCAACCTAGAGAGAGTGTGAGTTTCACGTGGGCTTGTAGATGTCTGACAGAGCCGTTGTTATGTTCATGGAAGTTATGATGCAGTTCATGGAAGCTGTGAATGAGAAATAGGCATATCAAAACTGAAAAATGAATATGGCCTCTCTGTCTTCTGTTTTGAGGTTAAAACCTATCAGGTAAATTTTCCCTTAAAAAAATTTAAGGATAGACACAGAGAGATTGAAAAAGACTTCCACCAAAATTGTCTTCAGTATAAACTTCTCTTAATCTTTTCATACCCTCATGAAACTCTTACAACTATGAAGATTAACATTAGCACAAAACTAAAATAGGTATTCTAAAAGGGAAGAGCATAATAAGTCGTGCTGACTGCGAACAGTCCTTACATAGGAAGGAAAATGTTTTATATTCATGGAAAAACTTATCCAGTAGTTACTTGAGAGGTTCCTCAAGGTTCAGTCATTGGACAAAGATTGGTTCATGTTTTTGCCAATATTTAAGATAAAAGGAAAGGATGGTCTAAAACGTTGTCTTGGCTGCACAAATCTGGAAGACACCATTTCTGCAGGAAAAATTGGATTATTTCAAAACTCTGCAGGAAATCAAGTCCTCCTCAGGCTTAGCTTTGTCTCCTTATTCAGGCACATCTATTATAGGATTAAATCAGGTATATTTTATATTGTCTTTCTTGTATTTAAGTGTTTCTGCAAATTAATTAGGATTATGAACAAGGAGTGGCCCAGCATGGATGTTGATAGGTGGTACACTTGGAATATACTAGAAATCTTTTTCTCTCCTGTAAGTCTTTCATTTTGTGCATACTAAGTGTTTGTGTAGAAATCTATTGGGAATACCAATTTTTTTTTCAAGTTTTGGCCTAAAACCCAACATATCTTCACTGTTTTTTTTTTTTTTTGTGTTTTTTTGTTTTGTTTTGTTTTTGTTTTTTGTTTGTTGTTTGTTTTTGTTTGTTTTTGTTTTTAAATATGCAGGGACTGGCTTCAGTGTTGTTAACCTGTGTTGTCTTCTTTTTCCAAAACTGAGTATTTAATTTCCCTTTAATTGAATTTAATGGACAAGGAAAAGAATAGATTTCTTTCTTTAGAAACGTTCATGCTTCTCCTACTTTTAGATTTGTTGTTATCCAAATCAGTCTCTTAAATGATTGAAATACTTTATGATCCAGAGCTCTGTCTCCCTCTCTGGCCCCTTTCAACTGTAAAATATATTTGCAGATCAGTTTGCTGCTGTGGAAGTATATTTTGACATCCTTTGATAATCTGACCTGTTTCACTGCTCATAGTTCGATCCTGGAGCTTGAGCCTACTGAATCATATGAAATATGATTCCAGCCTGGTGGCTGTATTAATTTTCTGTATTAATTTTCTGTGCAAATGTTCTGTCTGGTCAGTGTACCACACAGGCTTGTGTTATTAGTCTAAAGCTGCTATACCAGGTGTAAATTAACACACGGGCCTGCATGGTTTAATGAGCTCTGCAACAGAGAAGTTCCCTTACAAATGTCGTATCCTATATTATTTACCAATGTTAATTTCCCAAATGTTGGCTAACAATATTGGGAACATGGCAATCAGATTTTGGCCCTCCATTATTATAGGTATCTTAAACGGAGGTCTAAAAATTGATGTGATGTCAGAAAATATATGAAAATATGAAGAGATTCTTAGCTGTAAACACTCTTATAGTTTCCATACAATACACTGCCTTGTGTACCGGGAAAGCCAGTACATACAAAGGCAGGAAAAACAACTTGCCTTGAGAAACACTAAATCTGTCACTTTTGTATTAAGGAAAAATAAGCTTAAGACCATGATCTCTGACAGCAGGGAATAAGAATTACTCCTACATACCCCTGGCTACTGTGTTTACCAGCTCACTGCTTTCAGAAGAAATAATGCACCAATTATAGCAGCACCAATTCAACCACATCATCATAAACCAAACTCTTAACTTCTTAATTTTAGCCCCTAGGTACCTGCTCTTAATATTATAATGATGAGATTACAATACAGTAGCTTAGAAAGTACAATGGATATCAAAGTGTAACATTTACCCAATTAGGCACAGTCAGATCTTACCCACAACCTTACCTTTTTCTTCCACCATGCTTTGTTTCTGTGTGTCACTTGTGAAAGCCATGGAGTATCCCAACCAGTTTTTCAGTTCTGTGGAATGGAATTCTTAGCACAGAGCTGAAGGCTAGTTGAACTGCCAGTCATAAGACTGGATATTTATACCTAATCTTAATGAAATTTCTAAATTTTGAACTAATTTGTCATGTATGACATTGAAAAACTTATTCTGTTCTACTCCCAGAAAGACTTATGTTTCAGTGGTGCAAGAAATGACTGCTTCGGCAGTGGAGCTGCACTTATGAATCAGAAATCACAGTATCTGCTGGTATCTAATATTTGTTCTTTGAAAGATAAAAGGTGTTATTTAGCCCTGTTACCTTTAGTTGTCAAAATCCTGAGTGACCTTCCAGCATGTTTCCTGGTGATAGGGAAGACCTACAGAAAAATATTTTAGATATGATTTTTGCATTAATGGTCTTAACTGACTTAAGTAAAGCTAGCAGCAATATCTGACTTAATTCTGATGTTGAGGTGGGGGACTGTAGTGGTAAATGAGCCCTTCTCGTTCTGTTCAGGAATCTCTAAAACATGCACTATATCCATTAATTTTTTCCTCCCACCCATACTCCTGTTGAAGCTGCTATAATACCTGTAACAACTCCCTTGGTTTAGCTGCCTGCGTTGGGAAATACATCATATCATATGTGGTTACTGTACATGTAAGCATTGTAGAAGTGCAGTTTTCCTGTATGACTCCTCCTTCAGAGGATAGTTCAAGGTTATTCACTCTACTGTGAGGAATTTTTGTTGCATGGTGTTTACATACAGTACAAGAAAGAAATTTTTATATTAGGTTTGGAAGATCTCTAACCATTTTTAATGCTTTTGAGTTGGAGATCAGCCATTTCTGTCTCTGATGACTGCTGAGATGGACTCTGCTGCTGGTCCTGGCCTTGCATAATAGCATGGAAGCAAAAGATAAAAAAAAGAAATGTTAACAGAAATAAAAAACTCGTGGCAACTCCCTCTCTCCAATCCCCAAATCAAATTAAAAATACCCCAAAACAAACAAACCCCCAAAATCCAACTGACCACTGCCACCCACATGCGAGATAAAATTCTAAAGAATGAATTCCTAGGAATGAGACTTTTAAAGTCTTGGCCTACATCCAGCTGGATGTTGGTGCACACAAGGTGGGCTGACTGCTCAGTTTTTAGCAAGGGGGTTCCGCCTATTCCCTTGTGCAAAACTCACCAGTCCAGTTCATCTGCACACATTGTGCATGAAGATGGGCTGCACATGCCAGAATGTGCATGTGAATTCTTGACAGAAAGCAAATTGGAGTGTAAGGAAAATGGGTTTGTTACTGTTTTACTCCTCATTGCTCATGTGGCCACTACTGTTTTTGATAATAGTTCACCTGTGGTATGCACATGGAGTGCCCAGAAACTTATGAGCACATGCATTAGATATATTTCCTAGCCATACAGTCATCTGGATATGTCTTCAGGAATTTTTTTTTAAAAACAGATGAAGTGCTTTACACTCCAATTCCCTGGTAAAATAGCAGATAAATTCTGCTTAATGCTAACATTAGTCATTTCTGTATTAATAGATCCTTCAATCTAATATTTGTGCTCTCCTAGATATTCAGGGTTTGGCATCACTTCAACTTTCATGCTGAGGGCCTTCCTGGACTACAGCCAAGCTACTGAGTATGAAGGATTAAATTTGCCCTTGTTTCATAGCAAGGTTGTATGGGAGCATTCCAAGACTGATTTTCATAATTTGACAGTCAGGAAGAGAGTTGATGTATTTATTTCCTTTCTTTGTGCTCTCCTGGAAAGGACAGCTTGCCTCTGCTGCATCTTGAACACTAATCACCACAAAGCTTCTCTTCCGTCTTGCTGCAGGTGTGTGACAGTTTAGATTAGTTGTATATGGTTAGAATAGCACCATGCAGTTGTCCTGTAGGGAGCTGAATATGGTTTTTGGCATCTTACAACTCCATATTTGGACAGGAAAATTCAAAATATTTTGCACCACCCTTTATTTTATTTACATGGGTAGGGTGCATGGATAGTGCTTTTCTGAATATAAGAAACACTTTAGATAAGCCCTTTTACTCCTGTGCACTCTGCTATAACAGCAGAATGCA
>CM063284.1:59892362-59947362 GCA_032173965.1 Sitta carolinensis | reverse complement strand
TTAGAAGACTCTGAGCAAAGCTTGTTAGATTTGCCTGGGATTTTCTGTGACTGGGCAAGAAAATGTTGAAGCATTCTCTGATATGTCATTAACAACAGCAAAAATTAGATTTGTAGTATGAAAAAGCTTTGTAAGTCTCCTCGGCTTACTTAAAAATTATTAATAATTTCCAGATGCAGGCCTCTAGTCTAGGAGTCTGATTTTTGGAAAATAAGATTCAAGACTGACTGCTAATTTTGCAGCCCTGTCTCTATTTCACTTAGGAGGGTGCCTGACTTGGTGACTGATACAACTGTCCTTGGGCAGGAGAGAAGACTTCTCCTACAATTAGAACATGTCTTGTTGATGGAGTGGGGTAGCATGTACTATTTCCATTTATATGTGCTTGCATGCACATTTTCCCTAAGGTAACATTTCCTATTATTTTTGGGGATCATAAAACTTCTTCACGTAAGTAAGTATATTTATTTCAATCTATAAATGAAGCTGAGATTGCTGGCCAAAACTCCGATTGCTCTTTAGAATATATAACCATCACAAAAGTAAAATAATAATAAACTAAATTAAATAGTTTCATGATTTATTTCCATCATATATAATTTCTATAAATCCACATTTATTACTATAAATTTGAACTGACAGATCCTTTTTAGATTAAATAAGGCTCAAGAGTTGCAGGAAACTACACCAATTCATTTGTCACCTTTCATTCCCTGAAGTTGCATTGAGTCTTACCACCCTGTCTTCTTGAAAGTTTACTTTATTGCCCTGCCTTTTACATCCTTGCCCAACATTTTTCATTTGACTTTCCTTTCTCTTCTGTCTCCAGGCTTCAAACTTCTTATGCTCTTTTCAAACCAAATTCTATCATTCTTTTAATGTGTGCCTTTAATCTGAGGCTCTGAAAGTATAGGGAAGCTCAGGACAGGAAGAGATGAAAGAATTCCGTCCATTTATTTTGTGGCAAGAACATGACAATAAGGAACCAGCAGGGTCTATGAGAGATTCATCCTTTTAAGCCTGAAGGTAACCACAAAAGGATGGACATCCCAGGGCATCAGAGATGCAGATCTACAGAAAAGTGGCATTATGCAAGTTGGATATTATGGATATTTTTCATTATACAAGCAAGGTGCAGTTTAGGAGCATTTATGTTCAGGAAGACTGCATTTACTGTACACTGACCAGAAAGACATGGTGGCCTGGAGGAAAGGATAGAGGAAGTATATGATTTCAAGGAAATTACTGTTCCAGATTTCTCAGTTTTCTATTCTTCCAAAGATGACATCTTCATAAATCCTAAAGTTGTATTACCAAATGAGTGTGTTAACTCATGGAAATAGTAATGCGGGATACTGGATAACTCTAGGAAGGTTTTTCTTCCTTGTCCCTTTTTTTTGATATGAACAGTGATGTAGGAACCTGTCTCTCACCAGTTTAATATACATGAGATTCTAAGGTTGATATCAAAATAATTTTCTCCAATGAATGGTGTGATCTTCAGTTATTAGTGTCATGTATTGTACTACTACTAGAACCGTCCTATTCAATAAATTGAATTTGTCTAATCTAAACTGTCCAGCCCTGTAATTCTGATCAATTGTTATCATTTGGCAAGAGTTTGAACATACATTTTCTTTACCATTGTCTTACATTTGCACAAAACTCAGTGACTATTAGGACTATTAATTGTCCTTATGCATACAAACATAGGAAGGTTATGAACCCTGAATTCTTGCTGTTGCCACCTTAACGCTCTGCGGAGAATCTAAGTTTAGAATTTCCTGGATTCTTTTGTGTAAAAGCAGAATATTTTTCCCACCAAATTAAGCTTCTTCTGATAGACTGGATTATTTTGCCTTACAATATAAGCCAAGTGTTCATATATATATATTGTGAGCATCCATCCAACAAAATTTATTCAAATGAGAGATTTTTCAGCAATTGTCACATTCTCAGTATATACCTGACCTACTGATCTTTATCAGCTGAAAATAAAATCATTGAGTAGTGCCAGATGGAATGGACCCACAGGATCATCAAGTCCAACTCTTTAACTGTATGGCCCGTACAGGGGTTGAACCCATGACCATGGTGTTATCAGCACCATGCTCTGACTAAGCTGAACTGGGGGGTCAATGGATCAATTTAAAACACTTGCAAGTAAAAGAGGACTCACTGCTGGAATCACACCACCACAACTCTGCAGTTTCCAGTCTTGAGGTACCTCTTACACTTCAAACTGTTTAGATATGGTGGTTTTGCTTCTTTTTGCTTGCCAAACTCGTAACCCATAGTGTAAACACCATCATTAGTCACTGAAAGACTGACTATGTATGTATATATGTATGTATGTATGTATGTATGCATCTATCTATCTATCTATCTATCTATCTATCTATCTATCTATCTATCTATCTATTATTTATCTATCTATCTATCTATCTATCTATCCATCTATCCCCTATATACCTATCTGTACACCATGTTGAAAGCTTCTCAAATTGAGTCTTGTATCTGACCTAAGGAAAATTTAGTATTTGTCTCATATCTCAAATAGGACAGTGTGTCCAGGTCTGTTCCCCATGCCTTGGCTTTGAGTAGCATTACAAAAGATCTTTCATACCTCTGCCAGTTATAATGATGAAATTTGCAATGATCTTTTGGGACCTATTTCTGAGAAGAAATAAAAGTGAAGATGTATTATTATTACTTACAATCACATAGAACAAAGGGTAGCTGCTTTACTATTTCTTTGCTTCCTGCCCTCTCCCTCCTACATCCTAACATACTCCACAGTGCCTGCTTCCTTTATTTTCTTTCACTCTCTCCTTATGTACACATATTTATTCCCTGGTTGAGTTTCTGTATGGCAGTGTGCAAACTAGAATGAACCTTCTCTGCCTAAATTTAACTAGCCTAAAAACAGGAGCTCTTAATGGGAGTGCTGACACAACCTTAACTAAAGCAGTGTGAACACATTGCTATAATTTATAGTGTCAGTCTATATTCCAAACAGTTTCTCTATATACTGTGTGCTCCACTCACACAGGAAAGGAAGGCACTGCAGTGAATTATTGTGTAATTAATCATTCGACCATGAGGGACTCATTTACTAATTAAAAACGTAAAAAGAGTAAATTGAAATAACCAGTGACTACTAAATCATGTCTTTTGACATGTCAGCAGCATTGTAATACATCATAATGTATCAGTCAGAGACATCCAGATCCTACATATTCTGTTACCTTTTACTTCAGAGCTGCCAAAATCATTCATTATACTTCCAATGCAGTTCCTAGTGTCATTCATACAAACACCACTGTGTGGTAAATTGAGATACGAGATACCACTCAGGCTGATGTATGTGTGTAGTAATAGAAGTGTAGGATCCTCTGTTCTGCTGACTGTGCCGACTGTCTCTGAGCATGTCATAGCAGTAAAACTCTTCTGTGATCTCTGGGAAATGAAACCATGCCTTAGAAATGTAGATTTTGGGTCTGTCTAGATATTCCTGGAACATTTATGGCAGATGGCAGATGGAAGAGACATGTGCCTTAGCTACAGCTGTGTTCATGCTTTGGTACGCTGGCACAGACTGCCTTCACTGGTAGATAAGGAGCCTTAAAGTGTCTGTGGAACTGAGGATTGAAGGATTTGACATATTGCAGTATTGGTGCTGAGGATCATCATCTGTGGGGTCGTGTAATAGATCTGGTAGGACACCAGAGCCAGAGGCATCTTAAACTATCACAAATTACTCTGCACTCCTGAGTATGGTTACTGAGGCCCAGATCTGAACAGATATTATGTGACGTTTCAATCCACCACAGCATTTGAAAAGAATTCAATTCAGTGGTTTTTATTTTAGTAGTGGTGGAAATTTTTGTGCTCTTTTGTTTTACAATGGGGTGAGGGAGGGATGGTATAATTTCCTATTATCGTTCTTAACTTAAAAACTTCTGCATTGTTAATTTTGCATTCGGAAGCTGTGTTTAGCTTATGTGGGTAAAAGGTGGAGATGCAAATATGGTTCCAAAAAGGCTGGTAGAGAAGTTAAAAGTACAGTTCTTCTTTGGAAAACAGCTTAACAAAACTGCAACTTTTATTTTCTCAGATTTGGTCTGTGTTCAGCAGGAAACTAATCTATATCCCATGCTGGTGGAAAGATGTTTTAGTATGATTTTATGTAAAATTATCTGAGGGAATAAAGCTGAAGTCTCTTTTCTTTAAAATAATATTGAATTTATTTGCCTAGCTTTAGTTTGAGTGGATCAATTCTTCCATTTGCATACTGACCATTGAAGAAAATAGATAGGGCTTATAAGTAGCATGGTTTGCGAGTTCTCTATTGACATTGGAATACAAATGATAAAGATAATATGCCAGTTTAACTTTCATGTTCCAAGCTGAGCTTCCAGACTTGCAACAGGGATTTTTGCTTTCTTAACTGGAGAGACAGATTGAGTTTTGGAAGTCGTGTGACAATGTATAGCCTTATTATGGTGTTTCCCACAAAAGAGTCTACTTCAGTAAATGCTCAGTAGTCTGGGCATTTCATGATATTAAAGATTGCAGGTATTAAAGTTTTCATGCAAAACCTGCTGTTTCATTCCAACGCTGGGATCTTTTGCATACTAGAATTATAAAAATTATCTTCTTCTTGAACCTTTAATTCATCAATTTATACTGATCTTGAAAGTGGAAGGCAAAGAAACAATATTTTTGCAGCTGGACATTAGGAAACAAGTAATGATTTTTTATTGAGTTGATAACTACTCTGAAGAGAATCTGAAATGCAAAAAAAGCATCAGTTACTTGCTAGTTCTTATAATTATGTGGGGGAAAAATATGTTGCAGGGGGAGAAGTTTCGGCTGTTAAACCGCTATAGCATGATAAATAGTTCTCTTTAGAGGGATCTATGAATATACAAAAATAGTGACTGATCATGCATTTTGTTTATATTTTTCAAAGACGAGCTTGACATTACTGTGGAAAATACTGTGATGCTTAACTTTTAATTCCCAAGGTTTCATGTTTAGAGTCTGGAATAGTGGTTTATGTTAGCAAACATGTTGTTTAATAGTTATCTGCTCTCTCCACTTGTCTTCAAATATTGTGATTTAGATAGAACCGTGATGCACAAGAGCAACTTGTCCCCAGAGAATTATTCAGAATATAAATTAAGTGATATTATAACAGAGCCCTTACTTAGCTCAGCATAATGAATATGAAACATCATGTACTAGTGACCAAGGTCATGGTATGAGAATGAATTACTCTATTAACTTCTCTTTTAAGTAGCATTAGAGATAATAAATGAAGAGATTTAATGGGATTCTGATAATATTATTCATGTAAAAGTAGCACACTTTATCTTGCTAAAACAATTAAGATCTGTTTTGAAGATATTTTACACTTTGGAAATATGATGCTTAGAAGTGTTTACTGCATGTTGTAGAATGCATCAGCATTAGCCAGTAATGCAGATAATCTGATAAAAATCAAAAAGCTGATTTGTATACCATGCTAATTCAGGATCATCTCCTTGGCTCTAGGTACTGTCCAAATGCTCCATAAGATTATGGCAAGCTTTAGTGATATTAGATTAAATTCAGTTCTTTTGCTTATAACTTTTTTTTTCCCCAAAAGAAAATTACATCCATCATTCTTCTCTATAAACCCTCTTTAGCTGCCTGCTAAGTAGTATAGAATATCGTATTTTAAGCCTGGTATATTACTTTTTTTTTTTTTTTTTTTTTTTTTTTTTTTTTTTTTTTTTTTTTTATCTATCCAGACATGTTAAGCCTCCTCTGTCAGTTTTACAGTATGTTATTTCAGGGATAGAAAGTTTTGTTATTATTGTGATACCTCTGTATCTGAATCATAAAGAGACTTAGTAATTCGCCATGTGTTCCATAGCATACTCACATGTGTTTGAGGAAAATGTAAGAGCAGCTGATAAGAGATTATTCTTCAGTTTGCAAATGATCCCTGTGCATGGAACCTTAATGTTATATTTGGATTTTCTGGGTTTGTTTTCCTTTTCATAGGTCTTTGTATGTGGTTGTTGTTTTTGTTTGGGGGGTTTGGGGTGGGTGTGTGAGTTTTTGTTTAGTTTGGGTTTATTTCTTTTGTTTCCAAAAATTTTTCATTAATTATTTATATTTTATTCTCATATTGCTATGAGAATAAAATAAAGATGGAAAATTCTGAATTTTTGAGGTGAAATCTGCTCTGAAAATATAGCAAAAATCATTAATAAATCTTACCACAATATGAGTGGGGACAATGGTAATATATCTGTTTGATATTACACTGTTTGACTGTGTTCCGAATCCAAAGTACCCTCAGGATTTTTACAGGAAAATGCTTTCTTTAAGGAAAAAAAGTTTGGTGTACCATGCTTGTGTGTTTGGAAAAAATGTTTGGTGTACCAAGCTTATTAACCTGCTTGTGAGCGCACAGTTTTGGACAGTGCAGAAACCAGTACCAAACCTGATCCTGCCTCCAGAGAAATTCAGAGAATTGAGACCACCCTTTTTTGTTTGTGGGGTAAATGTGGACATTGAAATTTTCTTCTCTCCTTGTTCCTTTCAGTAATATCTCCGTCTGTACAATGACAGAATTCTCTCTGAACTTCCCATAAGCTTCTTCTGAAGTCAGGAGAAAATTCTATAATTTAGCTTTTTTCAATAAGAGAAGAACAAAATCTTTGCCCACTGTTATTTAATGTGTACGCAATTCAAACTTAGAAAAATCTTTGGGGTATTCCATGTGCTGCTAACTTGCACTTTTGGATAGATTGTAGGGTATATGTTCTCCTGAGGACTCACAACAATGGTTAAATGCCCTGACCTTTTAAATTTGCCAACTATGCATCTTTTTATCTTGAGGACTTTTTGTGTATCATTGCACTTAAAACCCAATTCAGATTATTAGACATGCTTGGGAATATTTCCACTCTGCATTTTGGTGAGGTAATGCAAGAACTGGTTCACCCATGTGTTCTGTTGGGAGTATCTGCTGTCCAGTCAGCTGTTTCCCTACACACAAGGCTTCCCTGGTGAAGGCTGGCAGGAGAGCCATTTCAGGTCAGTTAAGTTGCAAGAGATAGTTTGATGCATTTATTGCATTTCAAGTTGCAGAAAAATTCCGTCCTCTCAGAGTCTTGTCAAAAGCAGAGTGCCCTGGGGAAAACGAGCCATTGTAATTAAGACTGTAACATATCTCTTGAAAGCACAAGGTAGAGGCAGGTAAATGAGCATCCTCGTGCTATTTATACCAGCTTCTTAATTATGCTTAACATGACCAAATCAACTTGATCTGGCATCACTTTTACAAGTGTAAATAGACCTAAAGTTTCAAGGGTAAGATCATGTTACACCTCAACTTACACAATATGTATGCATGTGATTGAAGTAGATTGAAATATATTTAATAAACTGAGGGACATGTGTCCATAGGATTGGCAGAAAAGGAATTAAAGTATTAGTTTCTCATATTTTATTAATGTTCTCCATTCACATAAGACCCAAAAGTCTAGCTGAGATCATGAAAGGCATGTTGGGTTAAATCTTTGCTATAAAGTATTGTCATTATATCTCAGCTAACTCTAACAAAATCCCTAATATCTATGCATGCCTGGAGCCAAAATAGGTCAGCTCATGGGCTATTGCATTATATTTTATTATTTAAACTTTAAGTGATTAGTTTAGCACTTAAAAGCTTTGGAAAGAATTAGGTTACTGTTCTTCCCTTTATCCATAAAGCAAACTGACATGCAGATGGGCACCGAGAAGACTTACTTCATGTTTCCTCTCAAGGCTTTTCCCAAAAGTTAAGGTCTGTCATTTTTTCCCATCTGTTAATTTCAGCACATTGTGAAAAATAAACCTGCGATGAGGTTATCATTCCTGATTTTGAAGAGAAGGCCATATTTTGCCTGAAGTCTCAGAAAAGACTTTAAAAACATCCACTAAGTAAAAGAGAGAGGAATAAAACCTCCTAATTTTGTCTAGATCTGGATTTAGGTAACAGAAAGCAAATGGTAAATTACCTCATTCCAGCAAACTCAGAAGGATTTTATTTATCAGGGAGGAGGTGTTGTTTTTTTTTTTTTTTTTTTTTGTTGTATATACAAGGAACACTTAAGAATTAAGTGGATATGATTTAATTAATTACAAGCTCTGTTACTTTCTGAGATCTTTTATTCATGGTCATAAAACACAAAAAAATGTTGGAATTGAATTATATGCTATGCTATATAGTTAGTTTATTGTTAGGGAGGCCTGTTCTGCAAGACAATTTTCTAGGGGTTCCACTGGCATTCACAATTCTTTAATTTGTTAGATTTTCTTTCAGGGCTTTATTTTAATTTATGCATCAAAATGTCTGATGAGTCAGTCATCTGATAGAGGTTACAGGATTTTAAAGAAACATCTCATTGGGTTAAATTTATGGCTGAACTTTATGCCCACCACAGCACCGATGGCAGAGTTGAACATGATCAGAATCCTTATTCACCACACTATGGACCAGGCACCTGATGTGGACTCACAGCACAAGTGAGGAAAATGTAGAGGTACACAGCTTTTTTTTTTTTTTTTTTAAAGAATTACTAAAATATCTATAGTCTTTGAAAAGTAACACTTTGATAGTTTAATTCTCTTTTCCTCAAACTTAGTGCTTGGCATTTATTAATCAACTTGTGTCTTATCTGTTATAGAAATAGCTTATGGAAGTAGGTGGAAAAGCTGATGGAGTTTTGAAAATTATTTGGACTGAAATGGGTATGTTCAAGACACTTTACAGGAAATAGCCACAAAATTAAATTCTCAGGAAGAACAGAGGGGGTGTGCATCACACCAGCCCTTATAATAGGAAGCAAGAGCCTGTTTTGTCTCAGTCTCTGTTGGGAGTCAGTGATTAAACCCATTTGAGGACCCTGACTTGGAGAGATTGGTGCAGAAAAACAGTCATTCAGAATTTTCAGTTACATAGGGAACTAAACAAAGTCATCTCAGAAGCACAATTTAATACTTATCTTCATGTTTTCATTCTGTCACAGTGCTTAATTTTAATAGTGGAATGTTCAACTTTTTTAAAAGATCAACTCAGACAACAGGAGAATGTTGCCTTTATTTTTTGTTTACTTAAGCATAGAAAGTATAGAGAGCATATAAAAATGTGGGTTTCTATTCCTGTTATTTTGCTATATGTTCAAATGTTATATGTTATATGAAACTTCAATATTTTCTTAGACTCTTACTGTTCTCATTTCTTCTGTTTTCATGTCCCAGGTTATCAATATTAGAACAGTTATTTTTTTCCTGGGCATGTATCTCAATATCCTCCTTGCACCTTCCTCAGATGCAAACTGGATACTGCTTAATAAATAATAAGGTCCTTTTTAGATATGTATTATGAGTGAATAAACAAGGAGTTAATGAATTCTATCTTTATTGAAATATACATTTCTATAATCCATTTCCTATTTTCTATCAAAGACTGTCTCATCTGAACACTTATTCCTTGACAAACTTGTAAAATTACTGTTTTAAAATACTTATTTTAATCATGAGGGAATGTGAAAATATTTTCTTTTTATATCCTAATCAGAAACACTTTTGGTGGATAAGTAAACCCAGATAATGCTAGTAACTTCTAGTTAGACTTGATCTATAGCTCTCATTGAGTCAAGTCTGAAGAAAAATGGTTCAATACCTTAAAAGTAATTAAGACCTTTATCTGAAAAACAGTTATATATGTGCTTAATTTAATGAATGTAAATAATCCAATTGACTCAAATGGGAATATTCATAAGCATTAAGTTAGGAACAGTTTGCAGGATCAGGAAGCAAAACCATCCATTTTGTGCCAAGTGCTGTGTAAATTTCCTGTGGGTTTCCTATGTGTTTTGGGGACATAGAATAGGTTTTCTGTATACTAGGAACCTCTTAAATCCAGGCTATTCACTTTGGCATCTGCCATTTTCTCTGATTGTGGTGAATCGAAGCATATGAAATAAGTGTCAAGATTCTCTCATTTCTGGACCATTCTAAATCTTTGCTTTGATATGTGAAAATATAAGCTTAGGCCATGTCAAACCCCAGCTGTATCCCAAGACAAGCTTTTGGACTCTGTCAAATCTATGGAAGTTTTGCTATTGACTCTGTGGCCTAATTTTCTCTCCAGGTTTCCTGTTACAATACACTATCAGCTGTGTAACTTTCTTTCCTTTTTACGTAAAAAGAATGGTAAAAGATATTTAGGTCTGTAATCCTTAGTTCTTACACATAAATCACATATGAATTCTGTGTTTCAAACTCTTAACTGTATGCTTATTTCATATTTTATTCTTCTGAAAACAGCCTAAAATTTAATAGCCTGCATGTATTTATAGAATAGAAAAAGATTAAAAATGCAAGCCTTCAATTCAATGATAGGAAAGATTCCTTACACTTTTTCTAAATTGTTATAAACTTGCAAATTGAATTAAATTGTTTTGTTTGTTTCATGCATAATTGACAAGGTGACAATTAACTACATGGTACATTGTCCTTTGCCTCAGGTATATAACACTAAATTTGTGTGCTGAGAAAATAAAAGGGATGAAATGGTGTTCCAGAATTCAGAAAATCAAAGCCAACAAAAAATTGATTACTTTGAACTACTTCATCTGTTTCACAGCTCCTACCTGTTAGCCTAGGCATCTGCAGAATGGCATTGGTAGAAGTTAGTCTACTTGATTTCTCTGTAGTATTTTGTAAAGGAGTCCTCATGTTGGACATTA
Source organism: Sitta carolinensis (assembly GCA_032173965.1). NCBI lineage: Eukaryota > Metazoa > Chordata > Aves > Passeriformes > Sittidae > Sitta > Sitta carolinensis. Next base: position 59,936,566 of record CM063284.1, on the reverse strand, counting down.
AATAAATAACAAACCTATTTAGGTCTTAGAAATAAAAGCATAGAAATATCTAAAGCATCCAGGAAAATTACAAAGTTGAGTTGGAATGAAAGCTGTTTTCTTTCTTTTTTATATTTTTGGTCCTTCATTTGGATGACCTTATTGGCAATCCACAACAGCAACATATATCTCTCTACACCTAAATTGCAAACTGTCTTGCTTTCTGTAAATGAGTGAATTGACAGAGATGGAATCTTGGGGAAAAATTATTGAAAATTAAATTAAAAACATCCTAATTGTAGTCGGCATTAAAATTTGTACAATATGGATGATAGAGAGGCAGATATACAACATGTATGACAGGTGACCAAATTATGAAAATAAAGACATATAAAAGCTAAAATCCTTATTTTTTTAATATATAAGATTAAGTTGTAATTATATAATCAAAAATATTACGTAATATATGTGATCCCAGGAGAATCCACTAGACCCTGATGTCTATCATCATTGATTTGAGTGTTGAGATGTGTCAAGGAGAGACAAGGTCATGAAGCCAAAGCAATAAGGCAACATGCATAGTTATAGATTTAGAGCAGACTTGAGTGTTATGTTCTTGATATTTCTATTAAGAATGGCAAACACATCACAGTCCACTGTATTGCTGTCAGAGTCATAACATTTTTTTCATTCTATCCTTATTTATAATACATTTCTTTTTCTTGTATGAAACAAAACCAGGGATGCTTTCTTCAGAAAAGCAAAGTAATGCACCTGGAAGATTACTTCTTTATCCAAAGAAATTTTTTAATCTCTAAATTTTGGACTATGCATATTTGATCTGATATTAATTTTATCTTTTCTTTTAGTTTACATGATCAAGCTGTGTTCCTTGCAGTTCAGTTGCTGGGAAAACTGAGGTATACACTTTTTTTCCCAAGGAAAGATAAAGAAATTAGGATGTTGGGCTATATGCATCCGGAAGTAAAAAAAATAGTACACCTTTTTCTATAGAGGGTAAATAGCATATGTGTGAAAAGCAAATTGATTGTGTACCTAATGCAAACATTTTGTCTCTCCCTGAGAAATTCCGGATCTGAAGATGTAATTGAAATTTGTAGGGTGAAGGTTTTTTTAAAGCATTTTCCTTGTGGCCTCATTTGTGGCACTGGCTGTCTGCAGAGTGCAGATTTAAACGAAGCTCTTTCCGTGGTGGAACTTCCTGTTGGCAAAGGTAGGCACAAAGGACAAAGAAAGAACTTCTGCTGTTGCCTCCAGCTTCTTCAGCAGAATGTGAACAAAGCCATGGGCTCTGCATGTCATAGCTGTATGTCTGCAGGAGAATGAATTCTCTAAACTCTGTCTTTCAGCCCTTCCTGGATTAATGCAATGGCAACCATAATTTTACTCTCAATATTTTATCTGGAAATAAATGAAGCATTTATTTGTTTTCTTGGAAGAACAAATTAAGCTTTTGATTTTTTTTTAATGCAACTTTTTCATGCTTCAGTTGTACCATTACAATTAGCCAAACCTGTAAATTATAATAATTTCCTGTACTAGTATGTTGCTGGAGACAGACAAATATATAAAAGGATGTGCTCTATGTAGTGCATACATTCCTGCACTTAAAGGCACATTCAGGCAAAACTTAGAACCTTTCTAAATGCTACTATAATTTTTTAAATGAATAGTCAGTTTCCCTGTTTTCCTCTTTGTATCAAAACTTGATTCCACAGTGATGAGAATAAAAGAGAATAAATTTTCCATGTCCTTCACTAAGTAGAAAATTAATATACTTTAATTTAGATGAATAAAACTGGTTGTTCTCCAAGCATTCAGACAGTAGAACATCGGTGAAAGTGCTTGTGTTTGTGGGAGATCACTCACAATTTCCTCAAATTTAAAAGTCTAATAAACTGTAGAAGGAGATATAATTTTTCTACTAATATTTTGAAATATAGTAATTTTCTTAAATACTTCTGTTGTGCTACCATTTTTCTGAAATAATATTGCAGTAAAATGCACTGACTCAGCTGTAAATAGAAATTATGTTTTCTTCGGTTGTGTTAGAATGTTTAATTTTGACTTTTTTAAATGTTGAATTTAAATATAAAAATTTTCATGATACCTTTTGATTTCATTAACCTGAAAAATTTCCAAATTTTGAGTTCCTATCACCATTTTAATTACAAACAGAATGTTGAAATATTATCTTCTTTTAAATGGTAGACTATATATTTAAATAACACTCATATTATTCTAATTCTTTTTGCAAATGGCACTAAAGTTAAGTCAGATAAAGAAGAAGAAAGATTCAGTGAAAAATAACATAATAGTTCTAAAGAGAAATTAGTCATTCCCGTATTATTCCAAAACCTGCAGCCTGGTATTTAGAATAAAATAAATTTTAAAAAAATAATTTTCATCTAATTTCAAAAATTATTCATCTAATAACATTCTTAAAAACAGACCAATAGAGAATTCAAGTCATTTGCAGCTTGTCCATAACAGTACTTCTTTTTTTGGAAATATTTTTTAACACCATTTATTTTCAGTTAATAACAACAAGATGAAATGACTTATCTCTTTTGACTCTTTATTATTTTCTGCCCTTTCCTTTCTTGATGACATAAAGGTTCCATTTTCAGAATATAGAATTGTAGTCCTTCATTAGCTATTAGCTAACTGGGAAATGTAATTGGAAGTGCTTTGGTTTTGTTTGCTTGATTTTGAAATTATCAGAAGAGTAATACAGACTGATAACTTAAAAATCTTTTTATGGGTTATCCTCTTTTGTTATCTATGCTCCTCCACTTTTTCCTGATGTTTGTTTATTTTCAAATGAAGCTGATATCATATTTTTAGCACCAATCTTGCAAAAGATAAGATATCATGTTCTGGAAAGCAAGGAACATAAACACACTCTTGCCTGAAGTGGGAGAAAAAACAGTTAATTTCAATCCTGATGACAGTTTCTCGGTGAACAATAGTCTCCCAGAATTGACATGAAGAAGTAATGAATGAATGAAAGGAGAACTGAGTCACAGATGCACTTTGCAATCACTTTAGAACATCTACACTCTTCCAGCCAAAATACTATTAATACGTGTGTCAGCACAGTGAGTGAATCTCATAGTGTGAACGCATTGGAACAGTTCAGGAAAGAAAATGAAGAATATCCTCAGGGACAGACTTTTCTTTTTCTCTGAGAGACTCTTCATTATTCAGGCATTGTGATACTTTTCCTTTATTTGTGTAAAGATTAAATTGCACATGATTTCTAATGTTTCTGCTACTCCAACTGTCATAGGTCGATGACCTTCATGGAAGTGAGATAATAGATACATCGTCTGTTGTTCAGGCAAGTGCTGTTCTTCCACAGCCCAGTACTTTTCTATTGTTACAAGTTGAAAGCAATTAAATAAAAATACAAGAGAAAGTTTCTAGAGTATCTTTAGTATTTCATATATGTCCTTATGTGACTGTCATTTAACATTTATATGTGATATTATCTAATGTTATAATGACCTAGAAGCACACACTAAGCCTCTTCTACATGGCTGAGGCAACAAATTAGTGAAAGATGTCTGTGTGTACTCAGAAATGCAGTTTCTGGGAAGGAGCCCTCTATTGTTTGAAATCCGTAATCCAAAGACTTACAATTGATGTGTTTGTCTTCGTGTGTGTTACTATGACTGATAAAATCCTGTCCAAATAAATTTTCTTCATATTGCTTTAAGTCCTAATTGGCAAAGAAAAGATCCTTATCTATGCATTGTAGTTAAATTGTACAAAAACTCTGCACTGTACACTATAAAATTATTTTCATTTAGAATAGAGACTATTATTTCACTTCAGAAGTATAACCTTTACTTATTAGTAATTTCCAGTTTATGATTTCATCTCTTAGAAGTTTGATCAATGTTTATTTTTGGTTGGCATCTTTGAAGTGGTCTAAGTAGACGAATCAACATTGTAGGTGTATTTACATGAATGTGAAGGGTGGCTGACATAACACTGGTGCTGTAGAGAATACTACTGAAGGTTGTAAAAGGCAAAGGTCCTTTACCAGAAGGTGCACTCTACAGTTTGTGTACCTCTACATTCACTTTTTTTTTTTTTAATTTCACATGTTAGTCATGGATAAAGAAATGGATAAACCAACAAAATGGATACAGTTGTAAGATTTTCCATAATCAGCTTATTAGATAACATTCTGCGAGTGATTTATGGCTTTTGTTATATAGATATCAAAGAAAAGCAGGATTAAAAATAATGTTGGGAATTGAATGTACTGATACCCTAGAAATGGCTTTTAAAAGGATGGATAGGGAAAATAATCTCATTTTTGACCCTAGAAAGAGCTTTCTACAGGCATTTTACACAGTCATTCCACTAGTATTTCATAGCCAAACTTCTAATCCACAAAGCCCTCATTTATTCCAAATTTTTTTAACTTAAGCATGTTACATAAGGACAAGGCACAACTGTTTTCCTTCTAATACTGACTGTATGTAAATCATCCTGTGTGACAATTACCCATCATTTACATAAAACCAGAAGACATTGGAGCTACTAAACTGTACTGGTTAGTATGAAACCTACCCTTTTATGAAATCTACTTTGTTTAAATTAGTCTGTAACTACAAAAACATAATCTCTTCAGATGCTGAAGAGAATGAATTTCACTTTAGATAACCGTAGGAAAGGAAAATTGTCAAGTTAAGAAGTAGTCAGGAATTTTATGTAGTTTATTCCTATTTTTGCAACCATATCATTTCAATAGCAATTAGGGATTCTAAATAAGTGTTTTTCTCATTCTGCATCCTGTTCATAAGGATACTAGATGCTGACAGAACGTGTCCTTTAGTAACAGATGGAATTGAATATCAGTCTGCAGTATGTGTATTAAAAGTACTAGCTCAGTGTTTTAGTATTTGATCTGGTATAATATTTTCATTATATTTGTGTGACATTGCATCTCTCTAAGCCAGACTTATTTTAAAGTAAGTCATCTGGAGTCCACATAAACATTTTGTTGATAGTGGGTAACACACTCAGTATGCTTTTGACAGTGCAAAAGTGAGCAGTGTTTTTGTTTCTTGAATGCTTTATATTAAATCAGGTGTCAGAACTGTAATAATGGCAGTAAAAAATTATTGTGATTGATATTTATAAAAAGAATTTCTTGTATATAGCTGAGAATATAATGCTGCAAAAACAGGCATCTGAGAAATACTACTCGTACTTGATTCAAATCCAGGAAACAGCATTTGTGGTAAACTTCTTCAAGTGGCTCCTGAGACAAAATTCCAGTGTTGCAGGGAGTTTTTTTGGTTGCGACCTTCAGGTGATTACTAGATTTTAGGTTGCTCTTCTAAAGAGTCTTCCAGTGACAAATGTATTTTAGACAAAGACCATAATTCAAAGGTATACATACATATTCAGTTTAACTAAACCATATTCACATCTGCAGCCTTTCTTGGAAAATGTTTCAATTTTCACCTTGGAAGCTCAACAGTCTGGTTCTTGAAACCCTTCTGTACCCTTACATGTCATAAATAGAACTCTCTGATGCTGTGGCGAGTAACAAATGACACAATTCCTCATTTAGCAAATGAATCTGACTCCAAATTTATTCAAACAACTGACCCCTTTATATACCTTTTTGAACAGGCCACTTTCATTGGTCAGAAGAGTGCCAGAACTCTTCACCCCATAGGCCAAAACTGAAAGACATAGAGAAAGTCTGTCCCACAGAAAGGAATCCAAAACATTACACTTGTGACAAAAACATTGGTAATGTTTATGTCAAATCTTGTGAGAACCAGCCTTCCTAAACCAAAACATCACAATGAAACTGAACCTAGAAACTCAGGCCTAGGAAACCAAGACTACACTCTCGTACCAACCCTTTTCTACTGAAAACACAGCTTTTGTAGAACTCTTGGTAAGAATGCAATAAACTGGCTCAGCCAAATCTTGGTAATGGTGTGTCACACTACCTTTGCCAGATTTTGATCACAGTAGATGAAGGAACTTGCAGTACTGTTGAGTTTAATTTTATTTGAATAGAATTCAGCTTCTTTATATAAGAAGAAGCCAAAGAAGCCTAGTTGCTCTGACAATCACTTCTGTCTGCCTGATTTTTCCCAACTCAAATATATAGGGAAGCAGCTCTTATAATTTTTGTTAGTGAGACTTGCCTAATGTTGAATAACAGGATATTCTCTTTACCTACATAAACCAACATAATTTTCTGAGTCTGTACAGAGTCTGTAATGTCAGCAGCTTACTCATTGTCCACCTATGGTCTTGGCTACCTGCCAGTTGCCTACCCAGCTACTCTCCCTCTGTCCCTCCTCACCAAGAAGTGAGGAGAAAACAAAATGGCAAATCTCTTGGGTCAAGATAAAACCAGGGAGATCACTCAGCAGTTACTATCAGATCTGAAACAGACCCATCTGCAGGAACTAATGAATATTTGAGATACTCCATTTCTTTCCCCCAATTTTTTTCTGTGTATATATACATATATTTCATAAGCACTAGGTAAATAATACTCTTAAAGATCTAAAAATCCATACAATGCATGCCAGCTGTGAGTGAAGACTATTTTTCTTAATATGTATACCAAAAGATCTTGCCTAATTAGGACCTTCTGTGTGTATTTTTTGCCTCTTATGCAAAAGTATGCATAGAAGGTCCTAATTAGGCAAGAGATGTGCAAAGTACAGAATTTGGTAATTGAATAGATGAAAAATATATGAAAACAGGAGAAAAACATATTCTACTTCCTCCACCTGCATTTCTACTATTTTCCTTGTAAACCAAAATATCTCACTGATTATTCCTCCTTGGATTGTTTCTGAATATAACATGGATTTTGCATTTATAACAGTCTTGCTGAGAGCATATCTCTTGGTCTTCTTCTAAAGAAGGTCAGTTTTCTTCTTACTCTCTCTTACAGAGTTGCACCATTTTGTAGTCACTCCTAGAAGATCCTGAATGAACACTTTGCACGGTTTTAAAGAATCCATTTTAAAGAATGGATTGGGTCAATTTGGAAGGGAGCACAGCAGGTTATGTGGTCTAGCCTTCTTTCTCAGGCAGGATCATGCTAGAGCTCAGTAGACAGAATTGCATCCAGACATGTCTGGAATATCTCCATTGATGGAGACTACAAACCTCTCTGGGCAACCTGTTCCAGTGCATGGTCACCCACACAGTAGAGGAGTTCTTGCTCATCTCTGGTGGAAATTCCTGTGTACCAGTTTCTGCCCCTTGTTTCTTGTCAAATTGTTTGGCACCACCAAGAAAGGCCTAGATCCATCTCCTTGAAAACCTCCCTTCACATATTTACAGATGTTGATAAAGTCATCTCTTAATCCTCTCTTTCTTAAGGCTGAACAGGCCCAACTCTCTCAGTCTGTCCTTGTAAGAGAGCTGCTCCACTCCCCCAGGAGCTCCATGTCTCTCCTGTACTGAGGAGCCCAGAACTGGACACAACACTCCAGATGTGCCTCACCAGGCTGAGCAGAGGGGCTGGATCACCTCTCTTGACTTTCTGGCAATGCTCTTCCTAATGCACCCCAGGATCCCATTGGCCTTCTTGACCATTGCTGGCTCATGGGCAGCTTGTTGGTCACCATGACCCCCAGGTCCTACTCCATGGGTTAGTTTCTTTTCCAGCACATCAGCCCTCAGACTGAGCAAGACAGAAACCCTCTGGAAAGCAGGATGATCTCTGGCCTGGCCAGCTCTGCAATGTCTTGTCACTGAGATCCAGCTGTGATTCTTCAAAGGGAGCAGAGGGATCACATGTATAGAACGGCAATTTCAGTACAGGTTTCTGCAACCTATTTCCCTTTTCTATGCTTTGGATCACTCTAAAATTACCATCTCGCTTGCAAATGTGATGATTTTCAAATTTTTTTCCCCTTCCTTAAATCTCCATATTATTTATTGTTAATTCATAACTGTCAGCTTTTTTTTGTAAACCACAGCTTAACACCTGAATCTATCAGCCATTCTTTCCCTTTTGTTTAATTTTTCTGCCATCTCTTTCTCCTGTCATCATGAAATCAGTGTTACAAGTGTGAATGTATATTTCCTTTTCATGAGCAATTCTTACATTTTAATTTCTTGATGATCTGGTCTTATCTTTCAACTATTTGCCGAACTTCTTTTCTCAGTGAAGCATTCTCCTCTTTCTTGATTGCTAAGTAAAAGCAAAATACAAGGCTAGTATTTGTTAGATTTATAAACTCATATTCCTAACCTCACCTGTTTCTTGCCCTTTTCTTAATTATCTGCTTCTAATGATAGATTTTTTCTTTTTACCTTCCATAAGTAAGTTGCACTCTGCTACTAAGTCTACTAACTTTTTCTTAAACTCTTGTTTCAAACCAAGCCATTAAAAATACAGCTTTGATTTAGCAGAAGGCAGAATATTCCCTTTACAATAGCCACACCTGTTTATCTGCATTATGGAAGACCTAATTTATTTTCTTGATCACTCTGCTATCTCTGACAGAATAATTCTTTCTCCTGTGCACATCTTTACTTTTCTCTCTTCTTGCTTTAATGTCAGGACTTTGACAGTTCCCTCTTCTTTACACTAAAAAATTGCCTCCAGACTCTTCTGTTTTCCCTTGAACTTCCAGCTTCCTCATCTACCTACTATGATGGCTCTGTAAATGGTGAAATAATTTTCTGGATTTTCTTTTTTTTTCTCTAAATATAAAATGCAAGTATTTGTTTTAGGAAACTATATACTATCAGAAGGGATTTGCAATTTTGTATGGCAATATGATTGCCGTCTACTTAGGGTCTGTAACTTGAAAACATGCACTATGATTTTTTTAATTTATCAATGAATTTATCATTTAGTTCCATTAAGGATGTATTAGAGAATAACTTTTGTATATGCAACTATTTTAGAAATGATACTACAAAGTATGAGCTGTTATCCTATTTATTAAGTCAAAGATAAATCTAATTTGTTTATTACTGTTATGTTTGTTCATATAGATCAATATTACTTGGAAAGTCTATTAAGATACATATTTATCTCCCATTTGTCACAAATAAATAATCTAAGGATGCTGCTGGGCTTAAACCACAGATGTATCTGCTCTAGTATATCTAGTTTGACTTAATTTTTTTTAGCTGACCCTTCTTTAAATGTCTCTTTCATAAACTTTGTATTGTTTTACACCATGTTGAGCTGTAATAGTTCAAAATGTCAGTGTAGCGCCATCACGCTGTAACCTCAAAGTGTCAGATGCTTTGAGATTCTCAAATTCATACAAAATCCTTCTGTCTGAAGAAGGTTTAGCCAAAAGCAAAGTTTTGCTCTCATTTTAAACCTTACTACTGTAGTTGCTGCTTCAAGCATTTGTATTCATAAAGACCTATTTATATTAATCCTTTAAATGTATAAGAATACTTGGATTTTGTTTTGAGTGTCTGTTGCTAATATCAGATTCAAAAACCACTTTATGCATCTGTGTCAGTTCTACAGAGATTGCTTCATTATCATTACAATACTAGCTGTCGACAGTACACTGTATGAGACCGTCTTTATGTTGGCAAATTACTCCAGTCTTTTCACATAACTGGGTGACAAATCCCAAATTATGGTGGGTTGATTTTATAATTTGTCCTCCTTTAGGCGTGTTATTGCCTACATGCACTGTAGGGAAGAATCCTGCATTCGTAGGGATTGCTTAATGTAGGTCTTTAACTCCTGCATGCATGTTGAGCTGCCAGAGAAGTGAGAAGAGATAGGGAGAGGAAGTCCAATCCTGGGACCAAAGCTGTGTATGTCTTAGAATTAATTTATATTAGTGAAGTATTAGTTTTCTGTATTTTATTCATATGTTGTATGCTATTTTTTTTAAATGTGCTGAGCTTCAGGAGGGGATGTTTTTGTGTAGTTATAAAGGGTTTATTTTACGGTTTACAGCCCATCTGCAAAGCCCATGCAATCAATAAGGGGCAATGGGAATTCTATAACTGTCATTAACTGGAGTGTTTATTAATTCTCAATTAGATTGCTAATCAATCTTACCTGTGCAAACTCATTGGAAGGAATAGGGTGATCCAGGTGTCATCTAAGGTATATGACTAATGTGAGATCACAGACATTTCTTTGAGGGAGTAATTTGGCAAGCACAGGCAATCCTGTACAAGATTTAACCCATATTAACTTTAAGACCCAAGTGTTATTTGACAGTTAAGGCTACGGATATTGCTGTAGTCATTTGGGCACAATTATCTTGGTATTTTAGAGTCATTATTCCATATGGGAACTTCTTTTTTCTAAAGATACAATATACTTTGTGCTTATAAGAACAAGCTGATGCACTCTCCGAGATCAGATAGGAAAATACTATTTTCTTTTGCATGTCTAAAAGAACAGAGGGGAAAATAAGTAGCTATCAATAGACCATCAAAGTCTGAGTAAATGAAAGTTGTTAGAGAATCAGGGCAACACACTCGACCTCACAAAGGCTACTGCACAATTTTTACTGTGAAGAGATCTGTTTTTATTGCACAACATTACTTTGGTTACTGTTGCATGTTGATGGGTGGCAGCTGTTCCATCTTTTACTGCTATCAGTGGAGAAACACTTTTTGTACAATTTAAACACACACATATATTAGTCTTTGAAACAATTAAAAGAAAATGGTGACTTAAATTGTATTTCACACTAAGGAACAATAATTTCAATTGGTATGGAAAAAAAAGTCATTTTAACACTGGTCAAAAAAACCTCCAAAATCTAAAGTGAAAGAGATAACTGTTCTAAGAAAGATTTTTTCTTTACCAAATTATTAATGTGAACAATTTGATCTAAATTAAGGAATTTAAAATTCTACTGTGTTCCTTCTAAAGTTTTATTTACCTTAATCTTTCATCGGACTTATGACTCTATTTCATTGACATTAGAAGCATTCAAGGTCTACTTTGGAGTTTTGAAAGTCAAGTCACAAGCAAGGTTTTCAGTTGGCAAATACTGCTTGTCACACTTAAACATTGGAGTTAAGTCAAATCATACCACTGTGGAATGTCTTCTGTATTGGCTGGAAACAAACCAAAAATATCCCAAACCACAGAAGTAACCAGTAACCATGTTCTCTAGAAATTGTACCTGTTTTCTAAAGGAACTACACATAATGCTATGAAACCTGAAAATTCAGTTTTCCTTTTCCCCGGATCAAATATTAGTGATATAACCTGGGAATGTGTTTGGGTTTTTTAGATTATTTGGGGTTCTTTTGTTTGGTTTTTTTTTTAATTTTTTATTAACATAATCTTGGATGGCAAAAAAATAAAGAAAGAGCTGTTCATTCTTGTAAGTCAAATAAGGTGTTGAAAGGATGAACTCAAAATGGTAAATTGAGACTGCTAATCCCAGCCAGGTTCTGTGCTTCTTGTGTACATGATAATACTGTGAAGTTGACAATAGGATCAGTAAAGGAGGAGGGGTACAAATGATGTGGCAGACAATAATACAAGAAGCAGTGTTGACATTATACATTATTAAGTATTCCAGCACTGTGCCAGTTCATGTTATTTGCACTCTCCCTTTTTCTTGATTTATTTGTTCCATCAATTTTCTTCTCTGCCTTCTTTTTCCTCAAACTTTCTGCCTCAAAACCATGTTATCCTTTTATTTATTTTTGATTTTTGAATTCTGGAATTGGAAATAATGTATCTGCAGTAAATCTTTACAGTTTCACCAAACTCTTTGCTTATTAAATTACTTCTCCCCTCATTTATACAGCTTCAATTGATATGCAAGATTTGAACTTCTGTTGCTCAGCTAATAAATAAACCGATTTGTTTAGCCTCATCTGTGTGAAAATACAAATTTACACAGAAAAAAAAAGATAGCTTGGCGTCTTGGCTGAATGCTACAGTGTCATTCACAATCCATTTAATCCGGATATTCATTTGCCACGAGATGGTAGCTTCCTTTTATTCTTAGGCTTGCAGTATTTTACTTTCAGACTTATAGTATTCTCGTTTTCCTGTGTGCAGTGTGTAGCTATTCCTCTCTAAATTAGCCATATCTCAGACTAGTCCATGAGCTTACTTCATTAGAGTCTACAACATGATCCAAAGTCACCTGCTGAAAAGAAGAGACTGAATTTGTGTGAGAATATATGTACGCATCTGGTCACTCACTCCTGGGTGAATTACAAAAAAAATGCAGCTCTTTGTTGCTCTGATGAAAAGGGTGATGTGCTATAAGAGATATGTTTTTGTAATCGGTAATATGAATCTGGAGCTTTTGCTTGCTCGTGTTTGTTGCTATTCTCTCCTCTATAAGCATGTTTATCAAGGTTTGCCGAAAGCCCAGAAGCCCATAGGTCAGAGAACAGCATTTTGATGGATTATGGGATTGTAACTGTCCCTGCCAGCTGACAGCTTTTATTGGCTGGGAGGATGAGCCTGTAAACCTTTATATAATTATTGTATTAAAGCCACTGTGCCTCTGTGTTGCTGGCGCTTGTTCAGGGATCAATGTGAAGATAATTTCAAAAATGAATAGTAAGTATTGATCGTCCCTTGGTGGAGCCTTATCAGTGGCTGAAGCAGACTACTGTAGATTATAACTTCAATGTCATTTATGATGATATGATACGTATTGCAGAGGAGCAATTTAAACAAAGGGCTGATTTAATTCACAATGGATTTTTGTAGCGTGATGGGTAATAAATCACAATCTATGTAATTTTTAGAAATGAACACATGTTGGCAGTAGTTCAGGGCAGTTCCTGGGAGATCTGAAAATGACCAGGGAGGGCAAATATCAGCAGCGAACCCCTTCTGAATGATTGGCCCTTACTTGGTTCTGACATTCAGATGACCTTGGGGCCTCTGCTGGCAGCTGCTGGTTAATTTTCTTCACTGAGGACACAGTTTAACTTTCTATCTGTCTGCCAATTACCTGACATTTTCAACTTATCACCTTCTATTTTTTAAATTATTGGAGGCACATCCACATTTTGACACTTTTTTAGGCAAGTATTCGTTTTTTGCTTGCTGCTGAGATGTCTCTCTGCCAAGCATCTGTAATATCCCTTTTACTCAAGAAATTAATAACTTGCCCAACTGTGAGGTGAAAAAGCACAGGCATTATATGGAAGATTACAAAGCTTCCTTCCAGTTTAGCAAGAAGATGTGTGTCTGTATATAAAAAGCAAATGACACCTGAAAAATCCCACAAGAGTCATTACATAAACAAAGGCAATACATAAACACATACATTGCAACTGACAAAAGCTACTTTAACCATACCATGTATTTTAATTCTTTTTCTTGCCAGAATATTTGGTTTGGGGTTTTTTTAGATCATCAAAAAATACTTCTTCTGAAAAAACATGAAGAGGTTGCCTTCCACTGTTATAAAAAGGGGTATCAACTCTCAGGTTGAACTGACTGTTATAGATATTTTTTAAGTGTTTTATGCAGACTCTCATAGTCTTGCAAATTAATCTCATCAGGATGTGTCCCTAATAACGAAAACTTAAAGCAAGTTAGGTTAGTTTGTTCTGTCTGGCTTTCACAGCTTTTGTTTTAATTAAGAATGGAATACTGGTTTGATATAGTGAATTAAATGTTTTCTGGTTTATTTTTATAACTTTAAAATCTAACTTCTGCTGAAATCCTGAAATAAGAGCATTTATGAGTCTAAGAGAACATAAACAATAAGCTTATGTGAGTGTCACAACATATCAAAATACTCAGGATGAGTAAAAGAAAATAATCAAGGGTAACTCCTCAAAAAAACTTGAAAAAATTGAGGAAAACTGCAAGAAAATTATACATATCAAACACTGTGAGTTTTTAACATCATGGGAAAAGAAAGGGGATAAAATGCCATCATTGTGATATGGAGCTATAATTGAGAAAGCATTACATCACGTATATTATGCATGTAATTAAGTCTCATTAATGTAAGTCAGCCATGAGAATCTTCTTAAGTGCTTTCCTGGAATAACACTAAATCCAAGCCATAGTGATGCAGTTTCAAATCAGATCTGGTCTGCACTGGGTTATTTTGCAGAATTACTATAAAAATGTGTGACCAAGTGGTGTGTGTGGGTGCTTTTTGGCATATCCAACTCTGTGACTATCAATATTGGAAATGTTTCCTGGGCTTGCTTCTGGCACATGAAATTTCAGTCTCAGCATCACAAGAGAGAAGCTAGCCTGCCTTGAGCCAGAAAAAGTATTACGTTTCATTAGCAGAGCAATTCAGGTAAGGTTATGGACAATACATGGTAGGGAAGTTAACAGTACCTGTAGAAACTGGTAGCATTTCTTTTCTGTTTCTTCCTTCACAAAGGCACATCCTCTGTTCTCTTAGGGCTATTTACTGCCTGCAACAGGATGGAGTCCATGTTCAGAGCCTTTTAATGAATTACTGAATGAATAATTCCGTTCTCTGAATGATTCTTCTTTATAGAAAAGTACACATCTTCTTTAACTGAAATTTTAAGTTCATGATTCAGATAAGAAAAATTGTAGGAACTTAAAAATCTGTGTAGAAACAGACAAACAACTAATACAGCTAGAGAAATCATATGAGTGTGATGCATTTGGACAAGGGCAGTTTGGTCTATACACACGTTCTAAAGCAGATGCAGAGGAGGAAGCTTGCGGTAGTTTCCAGATCTTTAAAATAGTCTCTACAGTAATCAGTGCAATTACTGCACATAGAATCGGTGTGTAGGAAGAAGCAACTGTCAGTGAAGACCCAAAATTCATTCCTATTTTGATGAGAATTTTGGATTAGTTTTAATCTTATCATGTGGACTGAATTCACAGCAGCAGTTGCAGAACACTAAATATAGTTGAGTTTCAACAGAAAACAACCTGTCACATTTTAACTACCCCACTATGCAAACCAAAGCACAATAATGAAGGCAGTCAAGAGATTAACTTCAAAAGTTCCCTGTCAAATAAAAACATTAACACAGACCTACCCAAGGTCTCCTAATGTATAGCCATCCCTTGTTACAGTCTCATGAGATATACTTATAACAGAATGCAGAATTGAGCATTTAGTATTTATATGAATATAAAATACATATAACATAATATATATATAAAAACCATAATATTATATGACAACATTAAATGTGTTACCTTATAGATAATATTTAATCTGGTGGTTATAATATTATTTTCCAGAAGAATTGAATTTAAGCATAAACAATTGATTAGAATTGATAATTTGTTATCAATTCTTTTCAGAGGAATTTGTTGACATTTGTTTTTTAAATTATTCTCCTCATAAATAATAAAAATAAAGATAAATAATAAAGAATTTTTTTTAAAATTTAAGATCTCACAACTTTAAGATCATCTCCTCTTCTTAATTTTAAAGAGGCCTATACAGGATATCTGACAATAAATAAGAAATTATTTATTTGCTAAATCTTTCTCTTTTTTTCATGCTTAGAAATTATTTGGTAGGTAATTTCTGGAAATGTACAGATTTATGAAGGTTTTTGATTATTCAGTGTTTATTTCAGGCTAAAAATATTTGCACTAGAGATCTGGGTTGAAAAGTGCCCTCTTTGTTTTAGTCAGAGTAAATGCACATTGCAATAATTATGCACTACTGTCTTTCATAAACTGGGGACACCAGTCTGGACATGGCATTCTTGAAATGGTTTCACGAGTTGACATTTAAGAGGAAATAATAGTCTTCCTTCTTCATTAAGTTAATTTATCTGCCAAAATGTTATTTTGAACATACAAAATGGTTGACATAGTTGCCTCAGTGAGCACTGAGGTTCTGACTATCCCATTCCTCTACGGATTATCCTAAGAAACAAAGCATATCAGCCAGCTGAATTGTTTTTTACTTCTGTTTTATTGCCAGAGCAATGATAAAAACCAGACAAATGAGAAACATGAACCCAGGTTTCTTCACTCAGCCTGCCTTTCACGTATCCACAGCATCTTGTTCCTGTTTTCTTTTGTAATTTCTTTTCTCTGTTAAAACTTCTTTTCACTGCAAAGTTCCCCATACCCATTTTCATTTCACCCAGACAGTGTCTCAAAAGAAGAAATTGTCTTACAAAATTAATGGGTAAAATGATCGGCAATTTGGAAGTCCTTGGTATGCATGAATTTTGATAAGTCTGTACTGTTTAATGATTATATCTCTCTGAAGAAAAAGTGACCACTCTGTATCTTATAAAGATCAACTTTTAAAGTATTTTAACTTAAATTCACCAAATTACTTGTAAAATCCAAGATAACATTTTCTGAAATTCAAATGTAAATAATTTCAGATGGTAATATCTTGTATAAAAATTAGTTTGCAGATCTACTTTGAGTGCAACACTCAAGTTAGTTCTAACTATGTAGTGGAGAGTGCTGCTTCTTGTAGAATGTTTTTTAAATAACTACACTAAATGCCTGTTGACCTTTAACTACAGCATTGTGACTTCACTATGCAAGTTATTACGTAAGTTAATGAGGCCTTAAATTGAGAGATTTCAGAAGATTCCACTGGTTTTGGTAATAAAATAGGAAGCTGTCAAATATATAATTCTCCTTTACAGTGAATGACTTTTTTTATAATTGTGCTTTTAAACAACCAACAAAGCTAACGTAAGTTCATTCCACTAGTTTGAAAATACTGTCCTTTATTAACTAACATTGACTTTTCATGATGCAAGCATCAATTTTGTGAAATATTATCCTTCATACCTATAAAATTTGAATAGGAAAAATATTTTTAAAAATGGTATTTGGAAAAATAGTTGATTTTTTTTTTTTTTTAATTGGAGAAAATGGGAACATGGAAGATGGATTTAGAGATTCCAGGAAAAGGGTAAGCTGGAAAGACAACATACTTCTGTTTTTATCTTCCTGCAGTCTCTATAGACTTTGGCAAACTCATTACTGGTTTCCATTTTGATTTATGGTTGCTTTGTACTTGCTTTGTAAAGTAGGAAGTGGTTAGTTATTCTAGTTAGCCTTGCTGATCAAGGATAGAACTGCATGGGCATTGAATAAATCAAACTGATTGAGTGTACAGCTATTTGTGTAATAAATGATCAGAAACAGTGCAAAGCAACTTTTTTTTTCGTTTTTTTTTTTTTTTTTTGAAAGGGACAGGTGATAAAATAGTATATTCATAGAGAGCATATGAATGTACAATATAATTTTATAGTGTTTTTCTGTCAGTAGCAACTTTTTGCTCACTTGGTCCTTCAAATTAACTGAATTAACTTCTAGATAGTGCCTCTATACCAAAGCAAAGATCTCTTCAAATTGAAGAAGTGAATAGAGTAACTCTGCAATGCTCCCTTCAGTCTTCTTTCTTTTGATCCTGTCTTTTTTTGAGAAATGAAAACTTTGCACTATTATCCAAGAAAATGAACTGTGCATTCCAAAAGAACAGTGATGCAAGATTGGAAGAGTGAAGGGAGTTGTTTGCAACAATTAAAATCTTGAGCAAAGTCCTTAATATGATTCTTAGAAAAATATATTCTGCTGCCAGAGCATGAATGAACTAATTGTAGTTTAAGTAGTGAGCTTTATAAAGAATTAGTCCTCTTTGTATAAATGGAGCTGTGATTTATTAATAATCTCAGTCATTATTTGCTGTGGAATACATTTAGTACCGCACTCGTAAGTCACCATTTCTATTGATATCAACAGTGAAATTACAATGTAATCAGTGTAGGACGTGGAGCTTATGTGACTAAGACAAGTGTACTTAAAATAATCAGTCAAGGCTCAGGTCCTAAAGCAATATAAGGTGCCCTTCTCTAGGTGATCTACTTTCTCACTTTCACAACTGGTCCAGCAGAAGAGGAATCCAAGATAATTTTACATGGAATGGCTCTCCTGAAACAATTAATTAAGAAGAATTTGGTGTAATATTTATTTCTCCATAATCTCACTACCTACAGAAGGTAGTACACAGGTATTTCAGAAGATACCAACTAGTTTGCTCTATCACAAACTTTCCATCATTGAATGTGTACTGATTATCTTTTATGCTTTTATTTTGGGACAGGCTTTACAACACAAACTCAAGAATAGATTTTTCCTCAAAAACAGAATAAGTTGGGTTTGTTTACTTTTGAAAGAAATTAATTAATTAAGAATCACACTTAAGTTCACTCTGGAAATCTGCCCAGCACAGACAGATAACTCAAATTATGGACTTTCACATCAGATAAAAAGCAGTACCTGTTGCTTTCTTCTGCCACACAAATTGGATCTCTGCTCAGATCTAGGAGTGAGCAGCCTCTGCTCAGCAGAGAGGTGGCATCTCACTGTGCTGCTGCAAAAAATACCTTCTCCACTCTGCTGGTGGCAGCACCCTAAAGGGTGGAGTAGCTGATTAAAGAATTATAGAATGGCCTGGGTTGGAAGGGACCTTAAAGACAATCTAACTCCAACACCCCTGTCATGGGTAAAGACATCTTCCACTAGACCTGGTTTCCCAGGGCCCCTTCCAGCTTGGCCTTGAACACTTCCAAATATATGTCTAATAGGAGCTCCTGGGCAATTTCTAAGTGTCTGCAGGCTCTTCTCTGCAGCCCTTTCACCACAAGAATATATCTTGTCTAATTTGGTGTAAC
Organism: Sitta carolinensis; assembly: GCA_032173965.1. Taxonomy (NCBI): domain Eukaryota; kingdom Metazoa; phylum Chordata; class Aves; order Passeriformes; family Sittidae; genus Sitta; species Sitta carolinensis. The sequence continues at coordinate 59,917,948 of CM063284.1, read as the reverse complement.
TGTAGGTTTTCCTCCACAACAAACAATCATCCATTGCTACTCTTTCCTACTTCCCCAGAAGGGTTTGAGGACAGATTGGTTGGTAGATTTCACTGAGGCCAAAAACACACACCTGCATGAGGAAAGTGGATGGATAAGGTCTCACTCCACTCATGAGGAAACTTGCACTGTTTCCCTTCTATATTTAACAGAGATACGAACCAAACCAGAGAGAAATGGGTAGTTGTGTGGCTGTTCAGTGAGTTTTGCTCCGAGTGCTCGTGACTATTTTTATACAACAATGAGCACAGAGTAAATCTTGAGAGCAGCAGCTGCTTTTCTCTATTTCTTCAGTAAAGTTTATCTTCAAAGCACAGCACCCAAACAATGACAGAAAGGGAGAGACAGGATCTGAAACAGCTTGCATTTGTGAGAAAAAGAGGTTATGTTATTTTCTGAAAGGAGGTTAATGGAGAAATCTGTTCTCAACATGGTACCGAGTGTTTGGTAACAAACAATGATATGTGCATGTATATGCAAATATTATATAACCACTGGTGACAAAAACCATCATACAGAAGACCCGAGAAATTTTGTAAAGCACTGTTGACAGAACATAAAGTACCTTGTTTTGAAAGACACTAAATTTGTTAGTTTGGAAACACGGATGTGGAAGGTGGAAAAAAGATTTGGTGTCTGAGTTCCCTGGTAGCAAGGATCAGGGAGGGAAAAATGCATTATGCAGAAAGAAAGAAATAGCTTAAAGAAGAAAATGTAGTAAATGTGGCCTTGAAAAAAGTATTCAGCTAACAATATAGAAAACTGAAACACATGTGAAAAGGATGGAAATTATGATCATGAAAGAAAAGTGTTGACTACAGGAATGAAAATAAAGAAGTCAAAATCTTCTCCCTAATACTTGACATACTTAGAAGAATTTATAAAACAAACAAGGCAATATAAGCAATGAGAAAATAAGATTGAGAAATCGGAACTGTGTCATATTTGCAAACTTATGATATAAATGTAAATCTAAGCTTTGCTGAACTTACAAACGTAGTTTCTCACTGTGACTCAGAGAATTTCGGAAAGGCTCTTGTGCGATATGTTGGCTGGTCAGAAACAAATTCTTTCTTATCCTCGTGCTTTCAGTTATCGATAGACTGCCCAAGTTACTTCAGTGTAGTTCATTTGCTTCATGGTGAATTTATCATAAGTGGTTTTAGTAGAATTCAGATATTAGACAGCACCTTTAAGCTTTTCCTATTTATTTCAGATGAGTCACAACTGGAAAAATATTATTATTAAGTATGTGGGGAATAAAGAAGTTCATTGTGCTATTGGAAGATGTAATGAACAGTTCTACTTAGTAAAGATTTTCTAATGATTTTCATATCAATAAAGGATATGAAAAGGTGCAAAATATGAAGAGTGACTTGCTCCCTTTTGCCCATGTTCCATTTCCAGCTATTTTAGCTTATTGCTTGTTTTGCTTTTTGTAGTGAAAAGCCTTAATCCTTTAGTTGCATTTCTTCAGGAAAGGAATACTGATAATTTCAATGATGGTATTTTTAATGTCAGAGTGATGTGAATGAACGTTTATGACAGACTATAGAGAATCATTTTTCCATGCTTTGTTCCTTGTTTAGCCTTCAAATGCAGTATTTATCAGTCTGCAGAGCAAAACTATGTGCATGCCATATCATTACTAGCTCAGGGGGAATCATTCAAACCAATGTAATTTACTCAATATTGGTCAGTTTGACTCCTGACCCTAGTCCCCTGACAGTGTATCCTTGGCAACCCCTGATGTGTGTTAAGTCAGGATGTGCTTATTGGTCTCATCTGTGACAGCTTGCTAAAGGCTGCTTAACATAGCTTGGTCTTTTCAAAAGAAAATTAAAAATCCAATAATATACTGTATTCTGATTAGACTGGTATTTATACAAGCACAGAAACAGTCATTTTTATTTTCAGTTCTGCAAATCTGATTTCCCATTTCAAATGGAGAAAGAGCTTTTGGAAGAAAGTTTTAGAGAAAAAAAATGTTTTGAAGCAGTATTCAAAAGAAAAATAATATGGCAATTACCCAAACTTCCGTCATCTTTGTGAGGCATTTAGGCAGTTTTTATGTTCTATTGCTGCTTACACATCTGAAAGGTGGAACATGAGAATTGCTCTCCAGATACAGACATCATTGCAAAGCAGTTTGAAGTATTTTAGTGTAAGAGGAGACTTTGCTTTTTGAGATAGGAAAAAAGTCTCCTGGATGATTTCACTGGTTTTATATCATTCGAAGTTGTGAAAAGAAGCCATTGCACTGATTTTATCCAGGAATCTTACGATATTTCCTGTCTCTCTGATAGAAAGCCAAAAAAAACCAGTGTTTAGGGTTCCTGGAGGAAGAGTACTTTGACAAAACACCTCACTATTTTTCACTTCCCAGTGCCTGGTATGATCTAATTAACCATGGCTAGTGACAAAAAATTTAACTAAAATATTTTATCTTTTATTTTAACTAAAAACTTTAATCTTTGGCCAGACTGTGCCGGATTTGAAATGGAAATGATACATACAGACCAAGACTTATGTTCCCTGTGATTCTGAACTGAGCATGCTGCCACTAGGATAGAGGATCCATCTGCTAACACAGGACTCTCCTGTCCACCACCATGGATAGTCTGTAGAGGAAATGCCATTTAATTAGTGATCAGGAATAACAAAAGTAGAGAAACACAAAAAACCCCTTAAAACAAAAGATGAGCTCTATGGCTTGTCAGAACAAATAGGTAGGAATTCTTTTAGCTTCTCTTTAATTCTGTTGAACATCCGCCTCTTGAAAGCAGCCTCTACATCTACATAATCTTTTAAAAATAGGTGCTTTCATTGAAAGGACCATGTAAACAAATCCTCTTTATTCCTATGTACTATTTATGTCATGATTATTCAGCCACTGTTAAAAACAGAAATCAAGAATTCCTTGAATGATCACTAAAGGTTCGGAGTCTTCTGCAAATTTTCTTTCATTAAGCATATTTAATGAGTTTTCAGAATACTTGAGTAAATCTTGTTATTAATTCTTTGGGTTTATTTTATGTTTTCATTCCAACTCAGCAAATGGGGACATTCCTCAGGAAAAAAATGTTTTCATAAGAGGTGCATCAAAGTGTTCCCAGGAAAGCATTAATTTAACCAGCGCTCTGGAAAGCAGCGGTAACTTTAGGGGCTTACATTTTACTTTCAGTGATGTGCATTATGAGCTGAGGTCACCCTTTATTTGAAGTGCCTCTTGTCTCATTCAGCAAAGCATCACCCAGTAGTTCAGAGAGGTAATGATTCCACATCCTGATTTCAATGAGGGTGTAAAGCAATAACATTGTCCTAGAATGTATCCTGGCTGCCCACTGAGGCAGCAATTCTGTGCAAATAGTCAAATAAGGTTGTGTGTAAAAAGTAGTGATATTCATGTAGAGGTGAATTGTATCTAGGTAGACTTGATCAAACAAGGGCCTATGGGGACTGAGGTCTGAGATGGTGGGTGGTTTCTTTTTGGTGTAGGGGTTGGGGTTATTTTTGTTTTCTTGGCTATTTTGGTTTTTCGTGAGGTTTTTTTTTTTTGTATTTTTTGTATGTTTGTTTGTTTGTTTCATTTTAGTGTTCTTTTGACTGGTTGGTTGGTTTTATTTTTTGTTTTGTTTTGGTTGATTTATTTTTTCACTCTATGTTTACTTGAAACTTTCAGTAAGCTTTCTCAGTCTCAGTAACTGTGCTGTGAAATCTGGCATTTGCCCAAATGCTAAAAATACCAGTTAGAATGTGTTATCCCATTTCAGGTTAAAAGATCTAGAAATAATCCACATTTAGGTATGGCACAGGTACAGCAGGGACAAAAAAAAAGTCCAACAAACATAAAATTTGGAGGAAATGACCAGATTTCTGTAGGGACCAGACATGTCTTTAAATAGCAAGTAGTTGCAAGTTTGATGTACCTATCCAGCAAAAGCAGATTTATGACTGCATTACAAGCAACTGCTGAATCTGACCCAAAATGTGTATTTGGAACTGATACCAGCTACATTGCTGTATGTACTGCAGTGCTTCAGTATCAAATCCATAGGCTGCTTTGGTTAAAAACCACTCTTTTTTTTTTTTCATCTTAAAAAATTGGGACTTCATGGGTTTGGCTCCTGGCTGAAAACACTGTAGGGACTACATGTTAAAGACTTCAGAATATTTTGTTTTGTGCATCACTTGAGCTAGGTATCTAAGGTTTCTTCTTTTCATAAGGTTTACCATTTAAATTCAGAGACATATGCTTGTAATAATTTTTTGAAATAATCTGCTAGGTAAGATATTTAAATAGCAACGTAGTTATAAAAATGCAGATTGTATAATAAAGTACTATACAACTTTAGAAGACTAATATGAAATCTTATTATTCTAACAGGCATGCACCAAGATGTGTACTCTCTTAATAAGTTTTGATGTTCTATGTTTTAAGGCATCAAACAAATTATTATTTACTAATCAATTCCTATATGAGGGGAGTGAAATGTTGTTCATATATCAGTTTTACAATGCCAACCAAGCATTATGTAAAATTACTCAGATGCTCTTTTACTATCACTAGAGAAGAAAAAAGGGAATAGAAGAGAGGCGAAATATAGAATTGGCATGCACAGTATGACTTTATAATTACACCTGTGCATGTAAAAATTATAGAAATTAACAGGAAAATATAGAAATTGTCCAGAAATTTTAGTTTTCTGATACAGATACAATTTTATTAATTTTACTGCTGGGAAGTTTTAGCATTACAGTGATTGTTTCTCCTGTTACCAGTCTTACTTTATGTGTTTGGTTTGGGGGGTTTTGATGATGTTTTTAGTTTCATTTTTGATTGTTCTAATGTGTTTTTTCCTAATACAGCATAAAGCAGCCTCTTCGTTAATGAAAAAATATGCCATTCATGATATTAGCACTCTGATGTTGTCTACTAATCACAAATATAAGTATTTCTTGTCATAAAACAACTAAGGTAAATCTAGTCACCGCTCCGTAATAAAAAAATAATATGTATATTATGATTCCAGCTGATAGAAGTCTTCACTGAACTCCATGAGAAAATTCACCTTCTGTAGATCAGTCTCATTGACTTTAGCAAAATCAGGACATAGAACAGGGATGCTTAGGATTGCTTCTTGGGATATTTATCAAATATTTTAAAATCTGAATTTGATATAAATATGCCGTGGTTCCAGTCATACGTATGCCCTTTTAATTTTGGTTGCACAGACAGTTGATTATTTTACTCCAAACCCAAGGGATGATATCCACCCAAAAGAGTAAAAAGGGAATTGAATAGTTATGCTTTAATTGGGAATCTTCTGAATTAATTTGTAGTGATGCAGTCCTTTATTATATGTAAAAGTAAAATATAAAAACTGTTTCATTATAGAAGCTGCCAGCAATACATTGAATGACATTTTTGAGTTGTAGCCTATTGAATATCAAATCTCTCAGTCTGCAATGGCTTCATGTCTTCATAAACATTGCTTGACTGACTTGAAGGTACAATTGAAAGACTACAAGTTACTACGAGGTAATGTGCATCCACTCAACTTACAAGTATTTCTTAATACATGTTTTACTAATTTCTTTCAAGTTAAGGCCACAGCCTTCCTATAGATTTACTAAACAAGATGAATCCATGACAGTAGTGAAAATTTTGCTTATTCTGCTTTTATTATTAGTCAGAGGATGAGAGCAGGTAATTGTCTTATTTTCAGAGATTATCTAGAATGATACACAGAACAGAATAACCTGGTTCAGAAAACTGACCATGATACACAAGTGTTTGAGTGCTTTATATACAATATGTATGAGACTTTAAATTTCCCCCCCATTTTTATAATATTTCATATATGCTAAGGAGGGAAAAACACTTGGTCAATCAAAATTTGCATTTTAGAGAAAAAGGGACAACATATGAGCAGGGATAAAAATTATGCATCTTTTAGCAAAAAGAAAATGTCAGCATGCAGATATTAAGTATGTGAAAGTATGCCTAACTGAATTTACAAGAAAATAAAGAGTGCTTTTAGCAAGTCCAACTTGTCTGAGAAGATTGAACTAGTGAGATTACCCTTTCATCAACACACACACATTCTCTCTGTCTCACACACAGACACACGTACAAAAACAAACTTGTAATGAGTGGGTACTTTATCAAGGCCTCCCTCCATCCTTCATTAAATGACAGAAAATTGCTCTTTGCTGAGTTTGTCAATGCAGCTTTCCCTCCCAGAAGCCCATTTGTTTCACATGCTAGCACAGAATATTGCAGGAATTTGCAGATTTTAAATGACAAATGTGTCGAAGTTTACCCAGTTCTGAATCATTCTTTTCTTAGGCTGACTACAAGGTACAGTAACTCCCAAAGCTGGACTGGAATTTTTATTGTGAGTAGATCTTGCTAGTTCAGTTGTAAAACAGTATTGGACTGTGATCTTCCCATGTTTGACAATGTCCCTAAAGGATTCTTTAGCTCCAAAAACCTTTTCTCTGTACCTTATGTGATAGATGTAGTCATATTAAACTGAGAGCACGAACAAAACAACAGACACATTCCTTTACTACAACTCCTCTATTATTTATTGAATTTGTCATTTTATTAATTGCACTTATATGTAATGGAGATGAAAGGATGCTTTATGAGATGAAAACGTAACACTTTGACACCATGAAACTGTTCTTTCTAGCACCTTTCAGGACAGAAGGCACTTACAAATAGCAGCTACTGTGTTGCTTTGTTAAAGTAACACTTTGATGTGTAGGATTATAATCAATGTAAATTATTGAGTTTTGCTACTGTGCTGTGTTGAAGGTATAATGTGTTACTCTGTGCAGACATTATTTACTCATACCAAGAAATCCGCTATATAACACTTTCTTCCTCTCTATAAATTCTGTTTTAAAGGTGAATTTCTAAACATAAGTGTAAGAACATATCTGTTGAAATTTCAGTAGTCACATACCAGGTCTCATTGCTGCATTTACATATGCTATGAATTTCAATCCAAACAAATGGAGAGGAGTTTTAGGACAGAGCCTGCAGCATGGCATGTCCTTTAATTGCCATTTACGTAGCAGAGGAATCATTAATTTCTAATTCACCTATTATTCACACTCTTTAGTATGCTGTGTCAATGTCAGTTTTGGGGCAGTGGAATAGATGTGGCTCTGCATTGTTTTTGCAACCTACTTTTGTGTGTGTTTTTCTTTTTCTTCTCTTAATGCTTTTTTGACCTTAGCAGAATAGTTCTTCGACAGAGGCAGTTATGGGGCTCTTGTTTGGATATGATTTATGGTGCTACATTAACCCTTCATTGACCTAGAAATGCCCTAATATTAGAACAGTTTGACACACAGAAAATCAAAAGCCCTTTTATTGGAAGTGCTATTGTCCGCATCATAAGTTTCCCCAATGTGATGCCACTGTTACACCATCAATTTCCTACTGCTATTGAACACTGTATTGAAAAACTAATGGACAGAATCCTTTGTCATTTCTGTCCCAGTGACCAGCAAATAGCTCAGCGAATGTCTTCCCCTTCATATCACTTCAGGCATTTCAAAATGACATATCAAAGATACTCGCTTAGCATTTCATTAAAGGCAGGTTTGGGCTAGATCCTTCTGGGCTCCATGTAGCATCTACCATCAGCCAGCTTCCATAGATTTTGTTGGAGGCTGGAAGCATGCCACAATTCTGTGGGGCTAGAACCCCTGTTGTGTGGTGCTATGATACTGAATTAATATTTGTTAAAAGGAGAAATAAATCCTTTTTGATGATTTTCTAGAGTTTAACAGTAAACAGTCAATAGAACTCATGTATAAATCCAATCAGCCGTAGCTATTATAAGAGCTTATTAATTTGCAAATGAAACACTTTTCTGCAGATGGGATAGTAACCTATTGCTTTCTGCAGAAGTTTTTAATGAATGTTTTCTATTTAAGCCTACAGCTTTTAGCATGATGTTGAAAATCCTTAATGCATTTTTTATAAAGCTGCTTGATTCTAGAGTGCTCTTCCCTAGTGAAAATGAATATATTTCTCTTTTCAATTTATATTGTAACTGCTACTTCCTAGTTTCACATTTGGCACCTAGGAGGTGCACTGTTGAAATAAATCTACAGTATTTTCACAAAACATTTTAAACATTGTTGATGATATTGAATTCTTTGATTTTTACACTCACTGAAATCCAGTTACAAACAGAATACAAAAACGTTGCTGAAGTTAGACATACAAATCCTATCTATTGATATCTATTCTAGTTACCCAAGCTGTGCAGTAGAACAACTGCAGGGTTTTATTTGTTTTTGAGTCAAATGGTCTTACTTTTAATTCTGAATTTCTTCATCACTGGTTAGTGATACAAAGTCTTCTTCGATAGAAAAAACAGTCTTCTCTTCAGCTGAACTGAAAAATTAATCTTTTTTTCCTTAGTTCACCACACTTCAAGGCTACTGTTGCTTTCTGAAGGATTAACCTGGCCTGTGCAGACAGGCACCAAAGTCTCTGAGTGTGCAATGGGGAGCTGCATGAACCCATTAGATCTACCTACAATTATATTCCAAAAATCCAGAATAAGTGAAGTTAACAGGCTTCTATCAGTTTTACACACACAAAACTGTGAAAAAATTTGGAACCTACTTTCTCCCAGTCTTTTCCCTCTTAATGAGAAAAAGATTTCAAAAGTCTGCTGCTGTTTAAAGCCATCTCTCTAACTTCACAGGGGACTGAGTTATGCATTTTCATATGGGATAAATGCAAGAAGATGATTTCCAAAACTCCTAAAACAGAAAACAGGTTTTTGGCAGAGTCTTTGAGAATCTGAAAGTTTATCTTCTGTGATACTCACATTTGTGCTTGATAGGTATTCAATATTAAATGCATCTTCAGCATTTGCAGAAGCTGTGTAATGATGTAAGGTACAAATAATGCTAAAAGCCATAAAGAAAAGCTGAACAGAGATATCTGAGAAAGGGAGTTTATATCTGATTAAAAATCATCACAGTTAGAGAAAACAGATAAGTCAGTCTTTCCATACTAGCTAAAACCAGTTTCAAAATTATAGATAAGCTAAAGAATAAAAAGATTAAAACATTTCCTTGTTATCTCAAATATTGTTTTCTTAGAGAATAATGTGTGATTATGTTTTTGGGGTTTTTTGTGTAAAGCAATGTGTGTGCTGTCTGTGCAAAAAGGTGAGGAAGCAGACTAGAACCTCAGGCGTAAATTTTAAAAGTGGTCCGTGTAAGATTATAAGAAGTCAAGTGTAATTCTTATTGTGTAAATGACAGCAAGGTAATTAGTAATACTAGAGACTGTCACTAATGGCCTTTAGGGTCACAAAGCAATGTGCTTCGCCTTGTTTATTAGCTTAACACAAAGGATCATTATGATAAAACACATTTTTTAAAAACAAAAAAAAATTGATAATATAGTCTTCAGAAACAATATTTGTGATATATGACTGACTGTTATAACTCAGTTGTTTCAGAGCTATGTTAAAACACCCTGTTAAAAAATTATTCCCCTAGCTTTATATAGTGCAATACATCAACCTTTACATATACATGTTCATTTCTATCAAAATGGTTGCTTTGAACCTATTAAGAAAGGCCTCCTTTTCTTATTTATTTATTTGAAAAGTTAGTGTCTGTAACTTAAATTTCTTCCCCATTTGTCTTTGAAACAGGCATATTTTGTTGTTTTACTGTACTAAACTGCTTTGGCTCTTTTGTAAGGGCTGAGTATTTCACTAAGCTCTTGCAATATTGAAAGAATCTATATTCTGAGAATTTGAAAACATGTCAGCCCACCTAAATTACATATTGATCAGGTTTAATTGCATGCCACCCATCAGTATTAGGTTTGAAAATTCATAAAAAAGAAATAATGTACTCTTTGTGGATGATTACTTCTGGGGCATTTAAATGAATTCCATCACTTAACCCTGAGCCGAGACAGATTATTGAGCCTTGCAATCTAGCCAGTCAAAGTCCAAAGCAATAGAACAGTTGTTTTCTAACTATCAGAGAAAAGCAAAGAACAAACAATATAAATTTATATAGATTTTCTTTTAAGTAAAATGCTAAATGCAAACGTGCATTTTTCAATTGTTTCTTGAATGTCCATTCTTGTTTTGCTTAATAACAGTCTACATTTTTAATTTTTTCTCATGTTCCATGTGTAAATTCACACTGGAATTAAAATTCCAAAATTAGAGAAGTACTCTAGAGAACGTTATTTTCTATTCATTTTTATTTTGACTCTGTGTTTCTTATATGTCTGCCACCACTTTTCCTCACTTAAAACACCTGGAGCAATGGGATTTACTCATATTCAATGTGCTTCCTGGGAAACACAGGTTTTGAGGCTATGTTCCTCAGAAAGTCAAACTGGTGAAGGAGGAGTGTTTGTTATTAGTTTTCTGGACATTCTTTACATTTAAAAATTATGCTTGTTGGTATTTGGTGTGTTTTAAGAAATTGTGCTTATGTGTGTTTTTCTGTACAGAATATCAATACTGAGTAAAAAGAACCAGTTAAAATCATTGGTTTTGCTTGGATAATACTTTAAAAGCTACATTTTATTTAGACACATTGAGGTAATAAATATCTGTGAGCATAATTAACTGTCTTTTATCTAGGTCTGCTCCTTAGTGATGCCTTTTTTGAACCTTTTGTAATGTCTTCTCTTAATGCTCAGTTTGGCCTTGAAAATAATTTTATGAGTTAAGATGTTATAAATGTTTTCCACAATTTTCCCCCATGTACTCATGAAATTCATGTCTCGATTTCTCTCAAACTCTTATTATTATTTCTCCAGAATTTCTTCATTTCTTGTGGCCCAAGATTTCAGATTTAGTAAGATAAACAACCTGGTTTAGCCAATAAGGAAATATGTGTTTGTAAATGATCGTTTGATTTACCATGCACCTTGCTTCAGTGTATACTCTTTACATACTAGGGTTCCAGTCTTACCTAATATAATATTGTATAGCTTCAAAACGGGGATATAAAGCTCTATTTTATTCACCTTGATAATTCATCGGCCAGTATTTAATGTCATGTCATGTACATATTACATATGAGATACATCATATCACTCTAACCAACTCAGCTATGCAGTCCTTAGGAGAAAAAGAAAAACAACAGCAAACCACAAAATTCCACACTCCTCCCCAAATTATTCTATATGAAAATTGGCCCGAAATTAAATTAATAGTGCAGGCATACACACACACACGCAAACCAGTGCTGTAGTAACCACTTAAATGTGTGATTGCAGATCAGAAACAAAAACCCTGTCTCATGCTTATGCTACTTATAACCCCAGAGCAGATTGACTCCTTTATTGCATAAAACATGAGAGTTGTGTCAGTGCCTGAGCTCAACTTGTACAGGGTTTTATAGTCAACAGAAAAAATAAAGAAGTCCTTTACTGAAATTTTATTGTAGTTTCCTCCATTTTATTCTGGAGGAGAGAATTATTGAGTGAGATACAGACGTGGAGGAAAACTTTCTAAGCTCTCAGACTTATCATTTCAGGTTTCTTAGCTGACTATAACTAGGAAAAATTAGTCAAAATGTAGGCTCTGTATTGAGTGTAAAAAATTTTATCTGTCATAGTGTACTGCTGCTGTTGTTTTGAACCATTATATCAAACACTGATTGGTGAAGGAACTGGCTCATTAAAGCCCATTATTTACTGTTATGTAAGTTGTCCTTGAGAAGGGAAACTTTTAGTAAATTAAGCCTTAAACTGAGTTTAGGTGACTTTGGCTTTTATAAAGGTACCCAAAGAGACAGAAATCAAAGTCAAAGAAACCTGCCAAACATGCCAAAACAATTTTAAAAAAATTAATTTTTTTCCTTTGTTTTGTGACTCAAAGGTAAGAAGTCTTACATACTCTACTTTCATATTAGAATAAATTTTATCCCTATTGGAAAGTAACTGAAGTTTTACTAGCAGTTATGTTAGATTCAAGCTATTCCCTTTGCTAATTGTATTCAGCCCTTATTAAATATAATCAATTAATATCAAGAATAGTTGTAAGGTTTTGCCATTTTTTATCTGACTCCAGTTTCTTTACTTCTGTCCATGGGAACTGTCTATTAGGAATATTTTGTTCTTTTAAACTTAGAGAAAACAGAGAGCAAATTCCTCAGATTTACTAAATCAATGAATTCATGAATTTTGTATTTAAATTTTTTGACTATAAGTAGATGTGGTCAGGACACAGTGTGATGATATAATATCTCATATAGGTTTGTCATCTGAGTAACAAAGTTGGAATGCTGAAAGGCATTCTTGAAGCAATAAAAATAAATATTACATTAAATATTTTTCATATATTATTCTGAATATAAGTCCATAACATTAGAAACCAGAAACAAAAAGCAAGGCAAAATTTTCCAGAGCAAAAATTGCCCTTAATGACAAATTGGGCATTCAGATTTATGATGCAAAACACAGAGATAACTTTCTACTGTTTTGCAGTAATGATGGAATTAAATAATTAAGCTGTTATGAAACTGGAAAAGCATTTCCTATAGATTGGATTTTTATCTTATGTTCTTATACTTGGCAACATTTCAAGCTCTTTAAGATAATGCTTACTGTATGTTGGGAACCTGTGAATGGGATGTCAGCTCATGACTGTTGAGGGATTTTCTTATATCATGTACTTCTTTTATTAGCTATGATCGAACACTTTGATTTGAAGTAAAAGCAGTTTTGTACGGTTTGATAATATTAAAGCTTTAGTTGGAGCATTTCTGAGAGTGAAAGACTTGGCATGTTAAAAGTATCTGTACATTTTTCTGTCAGTTTGTGTTTCCCTTCTCTAGCAATGTCTCTGAAGTTCCCATTCACGGGGTTACAGCACCAATCCACTTTTCTTCTGCCTGTGGACAAATCAATAGCAAATCACTTATTACTTACTGAGTACATAGGAAACAAATCTGTAGAAGTCTAGATCAAAGAATGTGCTTATGGCCTCCCAAATTGAAGCTTACCACCTATAAATCATCACTACCTGTAGTCCGTGAAGGATTCTGCAATGACTGATGTGTTGGGTTCAAGGTAAAGATTTCACTGTACCGTGCCTTCTCCCCCTGCTTTCCCACTGCCACTGCTGGCTTGCTGCCTCTCACTTTCAACACATTTAGTTTGGAAGACTCAAAATCAGACAAGTGTGGAGTATTCACACTGCTTTTGCCCCCTTAACCTTAGACTGTTCTCTGAGACTGATCTCACAGCATCCGTTAACTGTCAGGTCTAGCTCTTAGGGATTTGTCAATGTCAATCCATTATCTCTTGGCAGGGGCCATCATAGAGTGATACAAAATCCCCGTGTCTCACCCTTCTCAAAATATCTGAAACCCATTGCTCAAAAATCAGATGGTGAAAAAAAATTTCTGAACTGAAAGAAAAAGACAAGGAGGAAAATTCAAAATGACAGGTGGACACCAGCTGTAATTTATTGTGCATATAGGACAAAGGTCTCAGGAATATGAGCATTCTGGATGATATTCTGTTCTTATTGAAGTCAGTGGGAATTTTTATTTTTTTACTTCATTGGGGACCAAGATGTCATCCTTCACCTCCTAGAGGGGAAGAAAAAGCAGGAGGAAAAAAATAGACAAAAGTTTTTTTCTTGGTGAAGCAGAAACGGAATATCAATATATATTCCCACCACTTTACTAGGTGGGAAGGGTGAGGGACAAGAGGGGGGAGAAGAAATCTTTGCTTTGGGGTATTTGCAATTTTTAGTAGAGTAGAATTAAAAATGTTGACAATTATATTTTCCTATGTTGGAATCCAACAGATTTGTTTTAAAAATGCAAAAATACTGAAATATTTAGCCCCTTTCCAGTCCTTTCTGTATGGTATCCCTCCTTCCTAGCTCATTCAGGAAATTGTTATTTTATTCTAATTATATTATATAAATTATAATATATATATTATATTATAATAAGTTTACTTTTTACAATTTTTCCCACCAGTCTAATGAAGGAAGACATAATTTCTTTAGTTTTCATTTCCTAAACATGTACAAATTTGCACGCTAAATGAAATATTTCCCTCTACTTTTAATAAAAATATTTTCTTTAGAATCTTCATCAATTAAAAATAATTGTATTATTAATTTGTCTCTAAGTTCAAGTTACATTTTTATTTTATTTTACTTGTTCAAAGAATAATGAATACTGCTAAAAAGATGTAAGATAACTTTTAGTAATAAACTGCTTTTTAACATATGCTAGTGCTTTCCAATATGGCACTTCAAATCATAAGCAAAGAGAGTTATGTGAGTAGAAGTAAAGAATAAATATGATCTTACAGATTAAGACTACTTCATTCTAATAATTTTTGAGAGCTTTTAAATAGGGAAATTATTTTTCAGACTATTACTTTAATCCTTTACATTGCTTTTATATATTTCTTTTTTTGTTTTGTTACATTTTTTCCTATGTTCCTAAACATAATTCAAATTCCTGCCCCATGTTTTGGGTACCTACACAGTTATCAGGATATTGTGCTGTAGAAAAGTATGAATTTCAGTTGGTTACTACTGACAGTAAAAGACCAATAGGACCATCCAGTTGCATTGTCACTTCACTGATTTTATTCAAGTATTGGAAGGCTGTAGAAGCTCAAAGATTCTGGAAAGTTAAAGTACAAACATTTAGAATATGTTTATGAAACTCACTGCAACCTGAAATTTCTCAGAGCATCATCTCTTCAAAACAGATTTTAGGTCTTGTTTTAAAGATTTCCTATTCTTACTTTCTGGCCTATTTGAAATCACTCATTTTGACATGATGCCTTTGCTCTGTCTCCTGAAAAAATGGGGACATCAAACCAAAGCAATAAAAAACAGAAAAAAAAAGCCCCCAAAGATATGAAAGCTCTCATCCATTTAAACTTCTCTAAATATAAAACATTATAATAAATAAATTTAATTTCAGGAGAAGCTTCAAGTTGAAAGGCATGTTGAACTAATGCTACGTTTCTCATCTTTTCACCTTAGTCATTTCCACAGCTGAGTTAAGCATATGGCTATAGCGACTTTTAGCTTCATTGTTGGTGAGCCAGTCTCAAAAGGTGGAAATGGAGCATGAAACTCTTGTCAATATAAGGATGAGCATCATGACCCTGTTCAGGACAAATTTACCTTTTCAAGCCTTAGCCTCTCAAAAATCTGCACAAGGGAAGAAATGTGTCCTTGTCTAGTAGAAAGAAGAGGGTGCCACCTTAGAGACTAGTACAGTTATGCTTTTTACACTCTATCAGAATTGTATATATATGTACTCAAAAAAGGATAATCATTAAAGACTGAGAGCAATCTCTTTAATTTTACCATCAGAGTTTAATGCATTATTGTTTCTAAAATATGAGTTCATTCTGCATTCTCTGCAAACCATAAATATCTTTGCAATTCTTATGATCTTAGCATTCTTAAAGAATGGCCCAAGTTCATCCCTTCTCCCTGACAACATGCATGCCCTCTCACTGCAGGCATGTTATCACAAAGCCTAGCAGGCGATGCAAAGGTCTACTTGTACTGGGAAAGTGGAATATTAACTTTCAGACCTGAGGATCCCTGGCAAAGTTCTAAGGAATGAAAATTCCTTTTTGTTGCTTTGGAACAGTATATGAAACTATTCATAGAGGAGGCCATTACCTTACAATGTTTTTAATCATAATACATGCTGCATGACTGGAAGCTGCGTAGCATAAGTGCTTACAGATGGTTCATTGTTGCACACACCTTTGTTATTTTAATATCTCACATACAGAAAGTAAATCTAATAACTAAAATAATTTAATTATGAAGAAGTATCAATGTTTTTTTGAAGTCTTGCTCTGTTGATGACTCTTTATCAACAACAGTATTCCTGTTTTGTAGTACCAGTGTAAACATAGAAAAGCAGACCAAAAACTTTTTCTGAATCTATAATGCACTGTTAATTGAATTGGGTTTCTATTGGATGTTTTGGTAGGTTGGGGGCTGCAGGGGTGATATCTGAGAGAAGATATTGGGGGCTGTCCTGATTTTGGACAGAGCTGGGTCCAGCCAGCTTCCAAGTGGACACACCACTGGCCAAATCTGAGCCAAATCAGTGATGCTGGTGGTGAGTCTGTTATATTTAAGAAAGAGCAGAAAATGCAGGAAGTGTAGCCTGTGGTAAGTACTTGCATTAGATCAGCTCTTGAAGGGCTGCATCCTATGGAAAGTACTCCATGATGGAACAGAAGCAAAGGAGTAATGAGAAGCAGAAAGTGTTATGAACTGACAGCAACACTTCATTTCCATCTGGTCCACCCAGGGTGGGAGGAAATGTAAAAGAGTCAGGAGTGAAGCTGAGCTTGGGACTCAGGGTGGGAGAAAAGTTTCTTTTATTCAGTTTACCTTTCTCCCTATCCTACTCTATTTTTAACTGGCAGTAAATTAAATTAATCTTTCCAGGTTGTGTCTCGTTTGCTTGTGTCCTAGGGTGATGTTTGTATCCCCATTTGTGTGTTCTGCTATGTTGGATGTTATGTTCTGTGCCTGTGAGACTGGCTCTGAAGGACAAATGTTTTCTTTGGTTCTGTTACCCTGCTCTCCCCCCACGGCTGACGGGACACAGAGACGGGGCAGTACATAGTGAGGCTTTTGTTTTTTACTGGGCTCTTTTTTGCTTGGCTCTAGCTCTGGCTTCTGCTTTTGCTCCTGCTTTGCTTTGCTCTTGCTTTGTTTTTGGTTTTTTGTTTTTTTTTTTTTTTTTTCCTTTTTCCTTTCTTGTAACTACTGGAACCTGCTCCGGACTGGCACCTGAGAACACCTTGTGGCCGGCAGCAGCCATCCCCAGCGCCGGAGGGAGTGACACAGCAGAGCGACCACCCCCAAGAGAGACTTGCTGCATTTGTCATCTTTTTCAGAGCACTGAAAGAGTGTTGTCATCGGGTATTGTTCATTTTGTGTACTGGGGGGTGCTGTGCCTGTTAATAAACAGGTTCTTCCCACTTCTCTCCGAGGAATCATTCCCAAACCGGCTGGGGGGAGGGGCCGTGTGGGATTGCTCTCTGGAGGGATCCCCCTTTGGAGGTTTTCTCCCAAATTTGCCCTAAACTAGGACAGCGTGTGACAGTAATTGGTGAGCAATTTCCCTGTTCTCATCTCAACCCATGAGATTTTTCATCTGACTCTCTCCCCCTGTCTTTCTAAGAGGGAATGAGAGAGCAGTTTGGTGGACACTGGGCAGTCAGCCAAGGTTAACTCACCAAATTATTTCAGGGCTTTTTTAAACAAACTGAATATTAAAATAACCCAAAACTGTAAATACTGAACCCCTTCTTCACCCCCCTCTCCCCTTTTAATTATTTTTCCACCATTTTTCCTTCATCTATATTGAATATGGAAGGCAAAATAAAGTGTAGAGGGAAAGAAGGACAGAAGCAAGCCCAAACTTCCAATATTCCTAAAGGAACAGGAATAAAAAATACCCAGCCAGACAAACAAACCAACAGATATTCCTGTACATTGAAGGTGTCCTAAGAACTGTTTGGAAGAGAAATTGCAGATTGCTCTTATACATCTGAATCAAGTGGAATATAAAGTCTTTGCTCAAGTACAGGCCTTGAGGTTTGAAAAGGTGAGAATGTTGATGGTTGCACACTGATCCAAATAAACTATTTCATGTCAGGCAGGCAGAGACCTAATAAGATGAAAGGCTTTGAAGGGGAAGTCACAGAAATTCTAAGTAGAAATAAGATAAAACTTTTAAGTTTAATTAAGTATTGAAACCATTTCCTGTCACTTGGGTTTTAAATTAAGATTGGATCTCTTAAACTATCTCATTTAACTGGGCAAAGTAGCAGAATAACTGGGGAAAATTCTGTGGGATGGCCAGTCACAAGAGGCCAAGTTTTGGAAGATTATTAAAATCTTTCATCTTTAATTTATAATAAATTCTATATTCCTTGAAGAAAAAGGTAGATGAAAACAATTGCAAATATAGATAGCTCAAAAGATAGATTTATTATAGCAGCCTCAAAAAATACAAAAATCTGGGACCCCACACAAAAGGCAGGCAAAATCTCTGTGTTACAATGTCAGTTTCCTGAATTCCTTGCAGTAGGGAGAAGAACATTTGGCCTGAAAGTCAGGCACAGGTATTTTGCTATTCTTCCCCACTAGTTTGAATGAGTTCCTGACTATAAAAGGTAGGCCAAAAGAGGCTGTTTTTTTCAGAGGCTGAGCTGCCAACCCGTTCTGTCATATCTCTTAACAGGAATAAAATTTCCACACAGCTATGAAAGTATCAGAAGACTTCTCAGTGTTCTGGTCAGTGATTATATTTCATTTGAGGGTTTCAAGTTATTTTCAGTATTGTTTATTATTATTATTACAGGTTAAATCTGCATTAACGCTTAACCCTTTGGATAAAGAGATTTACTGAGAAAAGAAAAAACCGATATAGGCTAACCTGGAGACAAACAACAGTTTCAAGCTCTACCTGGCTACGCTTCCAGGCATTCATTCTACATGCCTAGTAATGGTTTACTTCTGTGTAATCAACACTGTTAGCATACAACATGATTTTTTTCTTCTATGTTAAAAAATGTTCTGGGCAATCAACTGGAAATCACGTTCATGTTTTCATGTCTTTGTAAGTCAACCCCTTCATGCAAAAAGACAGTGCTGTTGATGAGATGGTAAAGACCTCATTCAATTTTTATGTGGTGTTGTTTCTATCTCTAGAATTCATCTGACATTTACAAGTCTTGTCCATGAAAAAAACCCAACAACTTTTGCCAATGAGTGTAAGTTTGCAACTAGAATTACTATTGATGCTGATCTTGCAGTAGTCATGGAGCCAGACTGAATCCATATATAGGAAATGAGCACTAAACGCCTTTGTACCTTGGCAGAACTCGGTTCAAGGTGTCTTGGTCTACCTTGTTTCTATTTTAACATCAACATGAAAAGTGAATAAAGCTTTCTCTGCCCTCTCATTGTATTATTATATTTACAGGGGTATTTCATTATTTAAATTATGTTTGGACAACTTTTGATTTAATAATTTATATCACAACCATATCCAATAAAAGATACAACCTACTCTTCCACCAGCCACAAATTAACAATTCGGTTCTTTATATCAATCTATTGGTGAATGTATTTTTTTTACTTTTCCTTTTTTTTTTAATTAACAGATGTTAATGTGTGTTTAAAGGAGAAGCTATAAGCACTACAACAAAATGATTCAGTCTTTTTTCGATAACATCTAAGCCTATATTCTGTTTGAAGAATACATATGTTCCTGATTGAAGTCAATGTTAATCTGTCATTTTACCCATCATGCTTCTCCTGGAGATACATGGATTTAAACTTTTGCTCAAAACCTTTACTCAAAATCTTTACTCAAAACATTTCCTGCACTGAATATGCTTTCAAATTCAGATCTTAGCACAAGTGACTTTGAAATAAAAAACAAGATATTCAATATTTTTTAACTGTTTCACAGAAATACTTAATAATAATAAGGTAAAAGAAAAACAAAACAATCTCTCTCTCACCCCCAAAAAAAACCATGAGGAGCTGAACTGAGAGTACAGCATGATTTTAGCCACAAATAGAATTGTATTATCAGCTTGAAAGTAGCTCTCAGCAGGGACTCAGACAGCAGACGGGATTGTATTATTCTGCCATTCCCCTATCCATCTGTTAAAGAAGTTCTGTTTGGAATCAAATGCTTCTCTTTTTAATTATTTTTTTAAGAATAATCTAATTTTTGAACACAATCAGTGGCACTTCATATATGCACACCTTGCAAGTGTTTAGGAAAAAGCTTCCTTTGTTTGTTTTCATTCAGGGAATTCATCTCCACTACCTTTATTTGTTTTAGAATTGAGTTTGTGCCAATCCCAAATACCCATTTGAACATCTGTAACTATAGAATCCTCCCTTGTTTTCCTCTATATAGTGTTATGAGGTTTTTTTTTTTCTGATTTGGAATATCTTCCTCCTTGCATGAAATTTTTAAATAGTGTTTTGGTTCTTTTATATAATGTCTATTTCCTCTTTTCAGGAAACGTGCTCAAATCTCTACTGTAGTAACAAGGAGGGAAAAGAACCATGGTATTAACACGTGTTCCCCCCACCCAATAAACTGTTCTTTACTCTAGGTGGTACTTGTGTTATTATCTCGTTTTGAAAGCTTTTCTGTCTCATATAAAGCATAAAAATAATGGTCCAAGAAGGGATACTATACCAGCAAAGTGGTTGTAAGGTATGTTCATTTATATTGGTGAATACTGCTTTTGCGCTGTATATATGTCCCGAATGAAATAAAATGCAACAAGAAAATGGCATAACTGAATCTATGTACTTCCCAGCATAACTGAACCCGTGTTAGAGATTTCCATTCTTATGTCTACATTGGTTAGAAATTGCTGTTCATCATGCATCTCTGTCAGGCAGAGGTTGTTGTGTAAGATTACCTTTATTCTTCCCGCAGTTTGAATTTTTCTGAAATTAGAGGTGATGAAAAAGGTATTTGCAAAAGACAGTAGAAGGTACTGACAAAGACAAATTCAATTTCAAAGAAGTCTTTGAAATTTTGTCCCTTTGAAATTGTTACCACCTCTTTACTAAAAAAAAAAACAAAACAAAAAACCCAAAAAATTACTTTAACTGCCCCAAAAAACCCTAACCAAAACAACAAGAAAACCTAGCAAGAAGAGTCCAAAGGAAATTGGCAGAGCAAATCTCATCTCAGGAAATCATGAAAAGTCAACCTTAGAAAGTTAAATTTAAAAAAAAACCCCAAACTATTAATTCATTCAGCTTGAGATTTGATGTGTCTGTGGGAAAATTAAGAATAATCTTTGGAGCAGTCTAGAACACAGTTTTGTGGGGGGTAGATTTCAAAGAAACACTTTTCTCTATTACCTGAACCAAAACATTTAAGCAGCATAGTCAGATTGCCTGTTAAGTCTCTCTATTGCCTTCTGATGTATCACAGACTCTGTGGCCTAAAATCGAGGTAATTTAGATCAGCAGTTTCTGAGGTTATACCTGCAATATCCTGCCTCAAAATACCTACTTTGTCGATGTGCTTTCCCAAATATGAACACATTAAAATAATTCTAAAAATGTCCGGGTTATATCGTCATGGATATTTCTTGATTGGAGATGTCAGAGAGAGAATACCCTCTGTCTCCAAATTTTATTCACCTGAATCTTTTGAAAATATTTTAAAATACACATACTTAAATGGCTTTATTAGAAAGTAGTTAGTCTGTAGTTCAGCATTAGAGTCACTTTGAGAAGAGACTATCATAGAGGATACGGCATGGAATTTATATGTTAGTAATGGAAAGGTGAAGAATCACCTTGGCGCGTGACAGGGTGGGACTTCTGTGCTTCTTTCACCTAAGTGAGATTGTGTCAATTCTTCAAAACAGTCTTGTCCTGGTAATCTAGTTTCACATTTTAACTGTTTTCAAATTACCACAATGTCAAAAAACAGAGCATCTAAGAAACAAATAGCAAATTCTGTATCTTTCATAGACACACGAGTCCATTATTTGGAGAGACAGCTATGCCAGCACATCAGACTCCCCAGCACAGATTGTCTGAAACTGGGAGGCCCTTGGATGCTGAGGTTCAAGAGTCTACATTTGAATACAAACCTGTCACTACTGAGATTTTTATGCAAGTGCTTTTAGCTAATAAAGGAAGATGTGATCTGTGCTGAGGATGTCTACCAGCATTACCTTACACCCAACTGAATTTCAGTTTTGGCACCCACAGTAGTCTTTAAAAAATGGTTTTCCTTCCTCTTTTGAAGTAAAGAAATAAAAAGCTTAGCTCCAATTACCTAGAAGAAAACTGTTTCCTGTTTCCTTACTATCTAATTTACTAATCAAGTTAGTTTTGTGTGTGCAAATGTGCTAAATGCATGTATTTGCTTTTTACCGAGTTTTCTTTTAAATGAACTTTTCCAAAACAAAATAGTCTGAAAGAGATATTGCTTTATGGTAAGTAGGCTAAAATGGACCTGTAAAATTAAACTTTCTTTCACCTGAATATTAAAGGGAAAATGACAATGTAAGTAATATGAGTTTAATGTAGTTTGCTTTTCTTCCTGTGAAATATATGGTCCATTAAGTGCACACGACTTCAGTAACCACCTACAGACTGTTTAGCAAATGTAAACAAGTTAAGTATGTTATAACAGGGATTATATCTGTTCGCAAGTAAAAATATCTATCTGTTGTGTGACATCAAGACCAGGAAGCTCAATTATTCTTTGATGTTTCACACAAGCGAGATAATAATTGGAAGCTGACAAAATTCATGCTCAGGTTGGGGGATATTGATTTCTGTTTGTTGCATCTTAACATTTAGAATGTGACTGTCATGTACACTAAAACTTGAAATTTACTGTCTTCATAAAACTTTTACTAAATCAGCCAGCAAATGAAGGAGCTATTGGCAGCTTTTTCATTACTAAACATAGCATAAAATACTTGATTACTTTTATATTTAGAAGTTTTGAGGTGACTTTCATGTACCTCAATAAACACTAGATCTCTTAAACGTTCTAAATAAAATCTTAAGGAATAACAAAATTATTTTTCTGCTTGTTTATAGGCACTAAAGGCTACAACAACCTGTTCTTTGCCTATCAGTATGTTTGTAGCTTTTCATAACCAGAACAGTGCAATTTTGTCCAAGAGTGATGGAGTAATAAGAAAAGGGTTATTTTGAAATAGTTTGTCAAGATCAAATATCCTGTAAAAAAGTGCAAACATAACATTCACTGTCATGTGTTTGAAACACATGAATATTTTTTAGTTTACCTGTAGATGATCCAAAGAAAAGAAGAAAGTTGTAAGAAGAGAAAAAAAACTTGATTTCAGAACTGTCAATGTTTGTTTTGCTCATTTGAAAAATTAAGCACTAAATTCACACACACACACACTCTGCAACTCTGATCTGTTTTCTAACTTTGATATTATGACTAGTTCTGCAGGTAAATTTACCACTAGGAATTTTTCTGAACATTTAGTGTCAGTGTCTCTAAGGAGACAATAAGTAGATTGTGTATTTTAGTGGGGAGAGAGACAGGAAAGCCTTCAAAATATGTGTGACCTACGTACCTGGCTTTTGAAGCAGGGGATATCTGAGTAGCTCAATGAATGCAAGGAAGCTTGTGATCTTGTTATTAGGACCTTTTAGTTTAATTATTACCAGAAGTGTCTTGATATGTGACTGTTCACTGGAATCTGTTCAAAAGCTGACATTTGTAAAAAGTTGGAGGAAATATTATCACATGATATTTTTCCCTCTATTAAATTTAAATTAATATTTTGTTGCTGTCATGCAACAGTTTTTACTGATGTGTGGAAAGTGTTTAGCCTCAACTTCCAGCAGCTGTAATTAGAGGTATAGCAATCAAAAGCTTAATTATGTTTATAAAATTTGCTTTTCTCTTCCCCATATATCAGAACCAAGAAATCTGTGGCATTATCACTTGACATTTTCAATTAAATTTACTGAACTGCATATGAAAATATAAGTTGCATGGAAACTAATCTTATTGGAGTTTAATACTCCAAGAGTAAGAGATGTGGAATAAAAAAATGGAGTGCTTACATTTAATTTTTAATAAAAATTGTTTAGAGACCGTAGCTTGCCTGTTAGAATGGAATAGAAGATACTGAGTGTTCACTGACTAAATGGTGAAAACATTTAATATTCTGCATAAGTTTTGTTAGTTTGGAAAAAGCAAGTTATAAGCATGTAAAATGATGAAAGCTCTCTTATCCAATTATATCTGTTCCCTACATCACTTCCAGGAAAAGAAAATTTGTTTGTAAGCTACAGAACTGGTTAAGAGAGCAGACGTAAAGAATTACAGAGACTAAGGTGGGTTTGTGATGAATATGCTGCATGGATTCATACTTTAAATCCATTGCTCCCTACCTCTACACACAGATTTTTAGGTGCAGATTGAGTTATGATGATGAAGAGAAAAACAAGACCAAGGTTGTTGAGAGTATGGATTGTTTCTTCCCTCAGTTCAAAATTTTTTCATTATGTTGAATTCAGTAAATATTCTACCTGGACAATTTTCAAAGTTGGATGCATTTCTGGAGGATCCTTCACCTTCTTTCTCTTATTAAAGAGCCTGGTAGTTAAGGTAACCAGTTACATTGTACTGACAAACCTCTGCTTCAGCCACTGGCGAAAAATAACTTTGTATGGAAAGCAATTGAGAAGTGATTTTCCAACTGGTGCAATTAACCAAGGTTCCCTTTCTCCCTTCTTTGCCCTAAGACACAAAGCCTCTATTGTTTTTTTGTGCTATATGACTCAATAAACAGTTAAGCACTTAAATGATTCCCTGGCGATATTATCTGCACCTGTAGACATGTTCTTTTGCCCGATAGTGGACATTTCTGTCTTTACCTGGGTACCCTTCTGAATCGTTCAGCAACTTTGCTTATAGCTTTCCTACTGCTGAATGAGGCTGTTTCATTTGATCTTCACTCATAAATGGAAATCACTTCCGTAATTTGTCCATGGGGAAAATATTATTGTGCTCCTTGCTTTTAGCCCAGATTAAATATTTAAAATAATGAGTAGAGCTGAGTAAGTTTTTTGGGGGGTAGAGGGTTGGAGGGGTTTTTTTGGATTTCAAGAAAACAGACACCATTATTGTTCAACTGAACCCTTTTCAGTTACCTTTCCTAAAACCTGTCTGAGTCAAATTTATGTAATATTGTTGGACACGTAAATTGGGTAGCAGTAGTACCACTACAGCTTACTAGGCAGCTCTCCAGACTTTAAAGACTTGTGTGGCCTCCTGCTCTGTGAGCTGTGCAAAGGGTGCTGTACACTCCAAGAAAGGCTCTTTCAAAACCCAGTTCCTTAGTCCTTTCCAGAAAGAATTGCATTGCACTGTGCTCTGCCATGCTGGTATTTTCCACATTCTTTTTCACTTTTGAATGCACCTTGTATTCCTTGAATAATGAACTAGCACATACTTCACACTTCGAATATTCACATTGTAGACCTGCCTCTTCCTGTTACAATCCGATGTCACATCTGGTGTATGAGCTGTGTGAGAGACAAGAGAAGGAAAGCCCTCTCTTTTGTTTTTGTTTTCCATGTGTTATTGCTTTAGGCCTTGCAGTAATCTGGATCTTCTGATGGTTCAAGTTCCTACAAAAGACATTAAATTTTTATCCACATTGTATTTCCTCCATCTATTGATCAGAACGATCCTGCTTCATGTACTAGTCATGAAACAAAAAAATAATGAATATCACAGAAATAAAAAAAATAATGAATATCACAGAAATTTGTGTTTATCTGATTTTCTAAGTTACTACTTTTTTTTTTTCTTTTTTTTTTTTTTTTTTTTTTTTCTTTTCTTTTAATGACTAGTTTGTGTGTTTTCTGAGTTTGGAAAAACTGTAGATTGGATACTAAGTCCTACAAGCCAAATTTACTAAATCCATAAAT
>CM063284.1:59814862-59882362 GCA_032173965.1 Sitta carolinensis | reverse complement strand
GAGCCGCTATGAAACTGTAGCTGAAGCAGGACATTTGGGGAACTATGAGGGCCTGTTGTGCCTTTCCCTTTTATCCAATGCTGACTTGTGCTGGAAGTCAATAAATGCTTAACATTTGGACACTGACTTTTGCATAGCATTTAATTTTCCTGCCCTTGGCCTTTTTCAGAAAAACTCCAAACTTGACCTAGGTGCTTTCTGCCTTGACCATTATCAAACCCTCTTAGGAAATGTGGTTTTTCATGTCCCTTTGCACTGCTTGGAGATCAACAAACATCTCAGGCTCTGCACAAGCTGGGGGAAAAGAATGTCCTTCTGAGTCTTACCCTTCTGGCAACTTACTCCAGATCCTCACCTTACAGAATGAACATCTAACACTCTAGGGATCAGAGGCAAAAGGCTTATTCCTCGTTCATGACTGTGTTTGTGGCCAATAGTGACAAAATGGCAATCAAAGAACAGCTGCAGCGTAGTCTGAGGGGCAGCCTTGCTGGTTCTGACAACTGGTTCATGTAGGTTACATTAAAACTACATAAACTGCCATAAAAAGTGCATCTGAATGTTTAACTTAATGATCAGGGTGTTTTTCTGTTCGTATACATAACTCAGTGATGAGGGCAAGCCGCTGGAGAGAGAGATGTGTGCCGTAATCCCTTCTCCAGGGACCATTTTAAAAATGTAGATTGAATAATCATTGATGTAAAATTGCTATCCCAGCTTCTCATTCCAATGAATTGCAGAGCTACAAAGATACTCATTGGATTAGAGAGAAAGGCTGTATGTGTATTTCTAAACATGTCATGAAGAGAGGGAGAGATCTGGGAGAAGTGCTGCAGAAGAGCCTGCAGTCAGCTATGTAGTGTTATCTCCTGGGAAATGGGAGATGGATCCAGAATAATGGTTAAATTGAGCATATTGTGGGCGTGCAATTTTTCTTGTTGTCTCCGAGGACTTCAGGGAGGGAAAGATTCCCTACTTGTTTGTTTTTGAAAAATTTTGGACTTTAACTTTCTTTTCATGGTAAACCATTTCCAGAATGTTGGAGTAAGAGTCCTGAATTCCCAGAACTGGTGGGGCTGAAGGCACAGCCTTCAGAGTGCAATTATTGCTGATTAGCTTAGAGAGTTGAGTGTGGCTCCAACCATGAGAGCTAAGCCTTACCCCTTATTTTCCCATCCAGCCTTGCTGCACTGGGATGTGGACTCAGCTGGGACACTTGTGTGGGCCAAGACCACATAAAGTGGGGTGATGGAGAAGTGTTCAAGAACCTCCACAGGAGTGTAGTCTTCAACACCTCATTATTTTTAAACATGTTTTAAGATTACATACTTGAGACATCCTGTTCTGTCAATGATGGTTGTTGAAGGTGCAAACACCTCTGGATGATTTCCAATAATTTCTTGTGTGATCATGACTAAAATCATTCCACTGAAGGAGAAGTAAGTATAGGTGGTGTTCCTCATTTCTGTTGCCAACACCTGGAATTAATCACAGAGAACTTTTTTCATGGAAGTCTTCTACTAAAAATTTTAGCAGTAGCTAAATGATGCTGCCAAATTGGATCTAGTAAGGGCGGTAAAGCAGCTGTTTTGGAAGAGGGGACCCCTCTTTTCAGAAGGCAGAGGAATAATACTACATTGCACCAACACCTCTCTGCTAATCTGGCAAGGTCTCTGAGGCAGGGTTTTCTTTTCATACCTCATTTTGTGTGTTTTACCACCTGTAAAGAATACACTTCTCTGTAGTACATACAGAAAAAAAAAAAAAAAAAAAAGAAATTATTGTTTAGATGAAATTTTCTTCTTTAGAAAGAGCCAGCACATTTCCTTCTAATCCTTCAAAATCATATGGAGCTCATCTACCATTATTACTACCACTGAATTTTTGTCTAAGTATTACTTACACTGAAATTTCTTTGGTGGTCTCCTTCACTGGAGTTTTAAGTCCTTTCTAGACATTAATGTGTGCTTTTGACAGCCCAGACTTGAAGTGTGGGAGCAGATAGTTGTCCAGGTTTCAAAATTAGGAAGGTGGGACCATCAGTGACTTTTCCATGCATAAAAGAAAAGTCAGAAAAAAAGGGAAAAGGGGAAGTCAAGTTCTGTCTGAAAAGTTCTAGTCCAGGGTAGTTTAATGCAGAGGCCAAGGTATGGGATTGTCTTCTTACTCAATCACTGAATTACTTTTGCTTCTAGTGAATTTAGTTTGTTATTTCTTGTGCTGGTGAGGGCCTGAAGCCTGGAAGGTTCTCATGGTTGTACATTGGAGCTAGTGCTAGTCCTGTGGATGACCAGTCTGTTTCTCGAATCACCATATTTCTTCTTTTAGTCAAGTCAATGTTCACAAGCTATTGCTTAGAGTCGCAATTTCAGAGATTACATGAAGTCGTGGGAAATCTTCTGATGTAATTTGGAATTTAGGACTGAAAATTTTGGAGTCACAACTTTGGATATACAGCACTCTTTTGAGTTTTCAGGGCTTCTGAAGACTAGTGTATTCGTAACCATTAAGCACTATAATCCTTTGCCTGCATCTTTCATGCTAGTGACACTTCACTTACAAAAACATGAGTAAATGACTGGAGGATACTAATGCTGGTACATTTAGGTCTCTGCTTACTTCAAATTAGATGACATATAAAATATCAGAATACTGCCAAATTAAAAAAAAAAATTGTACTGCTGGAGTAGTTGGGCTTCAACATTCATAAAATTAACTTTTCAGTCCCTTTAGAAGGGCAGTTATGATTTCAGCAGTGGTTTTATTTTGTGGATATCATAATAGGTGTTGTCATTGAGCAATGTTACCAAAATGCATATTTAAGAATGCAAAGCACACATGTGCATGTGTTTGTATGCTGGAGGAAAGGCTTTCATTTATAAGAAATTTAGTTTCTGTAATCCAATAAGCATTTTCTGTGAGCAGAGAGCAAGTTTGATGTTAAACAGTTTTAAAAGAACTTAGTTATAAGTTGGGTTTTACTGAAAGAGGCAATATGTTTTTATGCCTCTTTCAATTATGGCCAAAAACTTTTTTGGCTGTGAATGCAATGCTTTATAAACTTGCCTCTAAGAGGAAAATGTGGTCCTCTTCCAGTACATGCATACATACCCTTGAAAAGTGCAGTGCTCGCAGTGCCAAGTTTCATTATTAGCATACAGCAACATAAATATTGCTCTCTTCACCCCTATCATTGTGTTATAATTGTGTTAGCCTATGTGGCCCAAAGAGTGTTTCCAGTAACAGCAAAAGAAATTTCAAAATAATAAAGCTGTCAGTGTTAACAATGATTCCTGACAAGACTTATGTAAACCTAACTAAAAATAGAGAAAGTTTCACTTGTCAAAAACTAGAATAATGCAAAGTTTGGGATTTTCTGCTCCCCATCAGATTTATTTCTTGCAGTAAATTTACTGATTTTTTAAAGACAGACAGTTGTTCTCCTTTTCACTCTCTTTTCCTCCCACACTGCCAAACCTGAGACCAAAAATGGCCTTTTAAAATCAATTGAAGGAAAATGATCCTCACTATAAAGAGCTTTCAGTTCTCCTTATGGTTTAAAAATCAAGACTTTTTCTATGTATTTATTACAAAAATAGGAGCTCTGCTATTACTTACTAAGCTTGAAAGAAAGGCATGCTCCAATGAATCCTTTATAAAATACCTGTTCTTGCAGCCTTGCAAGTAATGGCAGCAGTCTGATTTAGTTTTAAATATATAAAAAAGCGTCTGATTCAAAGAAAGAAGATTCTCAATACTTGACTGGTTTCTAAATAGGCATTTTGAGACTTAATGGCCATAACATTAAGTTTACGGTCCAACTCAGTGATCTTAAAGGTCCTTTCCAACCCAAATGATTCCATGTGCACTGTTTGTGAGGTCTGAATTTTGAGTTGCTGAGAACAGATGTGCTGCCTGTGATTTCTGTTGTACTACCTGAGTTCATGAGAGCATGGGATTTGACTCCAAATATCTATCACATGGACTCAGGATCTTCTTTAGTTTAAATATCAATAAAGTTCTGTCTGTCTCCACTAAGGAACTCCACCAGAGTAAGTATATGAAGGTCATTTAATTGCTTTTTCCTTTTTAGTAATGTCTGTGGGATAACTCACAAGAATTAAAAGTAGAATTACATTAAATTCTTAGTTGAAGATGTGTTGCTCATTAAGCAAATTCAAATATATAAAAGGAATTTTTAGGAAGATCTGTTTTGGGGCAGTAACATTGAAAACAGAGGGTCTATACAAATGCAAAGTACAGTGCTTTGGACATATCAATGTCAATTATAATGTTAAAAGGTCTTTCAACATGATGAATAGGTGTTACATGTTAATTTGTTGAAAGATACTATAAATATGATTTGAAAGACAGTTAGTGGTTGTTTATAACTGTTAGGAGTTTTTGTTTTGTTTTGTTTTTTTATAAATTTTAAGGTTGTAATGTCTGCTATGCATAGAAGCTTATCTAATATTCCCTAATAATACAGCGTAATTGTTGATAATTTTAAAAAACAAGTAGACAAAACATGAACTGCAGTTTGAGCTGGATATCACTTGGCTTATAGAATATGTTAGATAGGCTCCTACAGAGCATTTTTAATTTTTTATTTGTCTTACCTGATATTTTCTTTATAGTTTTAATTATGAATACATGTGCATTAAAATATTTTTGAGAGGGCAGAAACATAATCTATGAGCAAAACAGTATAAGTAAAATGGAGAAAATATACTGTGCTTTAAATGAAGTCTTAATGTACTCTCAGAAGCTTAAGGTAAAGATGATCTGGTCTCTGACTGAAAAAAAATGGTGAAAAACTTTCCCTCCAGTAAAACTCAACTTCTGGACTGGGTATATCTTTCATAATTGTTGATGACCTTACTAGCATCTAAACCAGAAGATGTTTCTGAATTTGAATTTTCTGCACTGCTGAAACATCAACACCTTCATGTGTTACAGAGAAAGCACAGAGCACAAATGTTGTATTTCAATTGCAATGGAAAAAGAAAATAGTTACCTTCTTATTCAGCTCATGAGAAAGACTAAAAATGACATTGGGGTATTATAGTTTTTTTTTTTATTTTATTTTCCCAGTTTTAAATTAGAAATCCAATTCTGTTTTCTACACTTTTCTGATATACTCCAGTAAATTTTGCCAGACTTTGTGATAATTTGGAACACAGGTGGAGGAATTTACAAGCAAAGAAACCCAGAAAACTGTATGAAAGACTTGAATTTTTTTTTCTCCATAGCTTCACAGAAGGGTAGTTCAAACCATGCTGGACTTCTTTTTACCAAAGAAAACTTAAAAGTTTTCAGTGGAATAAAGAGGTAAGATTAGCATCAAATTCTGAACACGTCATGTTTATTTCCCTAAGGGTGTAAAGTATGGCTTTTGGCACATGTGCCAACAGGCGAGTGTGTTACATCTGTGGGAATATCCTAGGAAGAGCCACAGTGGAATAATTTTAAACCTTGCACTAAGGCTGCTTTTATGATGAGTTATTGGATGGAGCTTTGAGTCAGCAGCAACTTGATTTAATATTACTAGATCCTGTGAAATTTTCATAGATTTTAAGATGAGGGCAGCAGAGGGGCCAGCCTCATTATTTCTCCTTGCAACATTCAATGGAACATAGGAGCATTTTGAAGTTGTGGGTTAATTGTTTGGCTTAAAGTGTAATTTATTTTTCAATGCTGAATTAGCAATACTTTGGCATATTATTCATGCTTTAGTAGAGAAAGCAGATTAGTTAAACTCGGGAATTGAATTCTTAAAGGTTACATTTTGAAAACAAATGCGTATGAAAGAGAAGGCAAACTATAACAAGACAAAGGTTGTCATTACATGAATTAAGCATCTGTTTGTATTGTATTTTACTGAAATTATTGACATTAGACTGTGATTACAGGGATATTTTCTGTGCTGTTTGAGACTCATTCTGATCAGACAGCACTTATCCTTCTTTCTCATCCTGGAACCACTTGCAGTTTGTTCCTCAGTTCCATGCCTGTATCCCAGAATGGCAACTTCACTGACACAAAAATTAGGGAAGTTTGGGTTAACAACTGCTTATCTGCAGTTGTATTCAAACACAAACATGCTTCAATGAATACACTGGTAAA
The DNA here is from genome assembly GCA_032173965.1 of Sitta carolinensis. Lineage (NCBI taxonomy): Eukaryota > Metazoa > Chordata > Aves > Passeriformes > Sittidae > Sitta > Sitta carolinensis. The sequence goes on along the minus strand of CM063284.1, from coordinate 59,876,236 downwards.
AGACCAAGTTCTAACTATGCTTGCTTTTGCAAATGTGAGGAATTGTGGGCTACAATTCCTTGAATAAACGGCACTGTTGTTTTCTTTATATAAGCCAATGGAAACAAATAAGTTTATTATTATTTATTGGAAGCATACACAGCTTAAAGACAGTTGTATGCAGTAAAGCACCTTTGGATCTGGGATTATTAACTCTTCACAGCTCTACAAATGAGAAATTATAAAAATTCCACATGACAGCTGTCGGTTTCCATGCATTCTCCTTCTTGAGTTCTTTCTGTCTCAGCAGTATAACATAGATAATAATGCTGGGGAATATGTTTGATATATAGTTCAATGCATATAGTTACATGAGCATTGTCATTCTCCTCAGTTTTGTCAAAAAACTGCAATAATTTTCATCAATAATTATCACTGCAATAATTTGCATCAATTTCATGCAAATCCAGCCCATGGTCAAAGTACAGAACAGTACAAGTAGTTGGTGTATGCCAGAAGAGCAAGTCATGGTCTTGCATTGCAATCGGTACAAAAATGCTGGACTCTGAAAGAAACTGCTGCCTTTTATTTATTTTAAGGTAGTAGGGTTTCTCACCAAGACCAGAGCAAGATTTTTTTGTTCAACAGCTTGTGGTAAAAATATGTGCTTAAGTGACATTCTGTAACAGGTTCATACGCAGCAGAAATCTGGTAGTGGAGCATCCCTGTAGGCACATAACTGTGCTGAGGAATGGGACAACTTGCATGACTTTTACTTTAACTGTAAGTTCCTGTGAGTTTCCAGGACAGCTAGCACAATTTCAGTCGTGTTTTGCAAGTCATGGCTGGTCAGCATTACTCTGGACTCACTTTTGTCTATCACCCCCTGTGACATGGAGCACCCTTGCCCCATTTTGGCCATTCATGGGCAGAGAGTCTGATAATGCTTTTCTTTAATTCAAAGGAATTCCACTGTAATGAGGTTTTTGTCAAATGATAGATGCTAAAATTAACTTTGCAAAGAGCTTGAACATGACTTTGTTACTGTATACCAGGAGGACCTTAATGCCTTCTTTGAATTGCACTGACAGTATGATTTCCAATAACAGTTTATATTGAAATTATTGAAAAAAATCTTCAATATATTTGCATTATCTTGAAAAATCATACTTGTGTTTTCCTGCCTGTGATATAATAACGAACATGTATTATTAGCAGAGAAAATGAATCAACAGCTGGAAGCCCTGGATACCCGTGCATGGTCTTTTGTCACCATTTTCTTTTGTATTTAGCATGTAGAATGTGATCAGGATAGTATACCAATAATTTTATTACAAAGTGGTGCCACTGACTTGTAGTCAACAAGTTATTCTGAGGTTTCATACTCACACTTCTGTTTTTGCTGCTGTTGAGCTGCAGCACTTTCTATATCTTGAGCACAGCTGTGAATTGCAATTGTGCCTGGAAGAGCAGGCATTGAACCAAGGAAAAGTGGAAAACTGCCTTCAGATTTATGAATTTTTTCATACTGGGACTCGGATAAGTTCCTTCTAGGAAGGTCCATTTTCAAGAACTCCTTTCAAAGCAGCTAGGTGAGCCAAGGAGGCCTGTCTAAGCCTGCTCTTCAGATTTTTCTTTAAGTTCGTGAAACCACATTGTTTCCAATAGAAATAGCATATTTCTCATATGGGATAAAACCAAATGGCTTGCCTTTGCCTGTGTTAAGGGTTCAATAGTTAATGCAGTGTTTCATATAAATTAACCCTATAGGATGGTCTCCATGCTATCATTTTCCTTCTGAAGCCTGACCTATACTGCTCACCTGGCTCACTCTGATAAGGACAAGAGAAGAATCACCTAACACCAGCTTCCTTTTCCTTTTTTTTTTTTTTTTTTTTTTTTTTTTTTTTTTTTTTTTTAACAACCAGGCCCTTAGCCCTCTTTTCACTTTGCTTCCATTAGTAGCAAATCCCCCTTGTCCTTTTTAATTTTTAATTACCATTGTCTGTTCACCTTTGTTTTACCCATGACATCTTCAATTTAAACAGTATCAGAGAGGCTGATGTGAACAGTTTTCTTTTCAGCTTAAGTGACTGCAGCTCGTTTAGTTGTTAATTATGCAGGGAGGTTTGCATGGCTGCGGCTGGTAATTTGAATATGCTCCCAATGTCAGGTCTGTGTCTGGACGGCTGAGCTTGTAAAAGGATTATGATGTATATATGGTTCATGGCTAAGAGGGCTAATGAAAGTACCTCATTTAATCAAACACAATTAATTAAATGAACTTATGATATTAACCCATCTTTCCGTGCATGTATAATTTATATTAATTGATCTGCTGCATTGAAGTTGACCAATCAGGTAGGCTGCTGACAGCTTAAGGAAGAAGGAAGTACTATTAGCATTAGTTTGATGCAAACCATAATTGATGGGTCAGTGTGTTTTAGGGATGTAGCAAAAGCTTTGTTAATTGTCATAAGAAGTTCAAATTGATTGTGTCTGCATTAGTACATAAATTTAAATTGATTAATGTTTTGTTCTAAAATTAATGTCTATACTGCATGGGTGATACAATGCTTTATTTATTGGATTCATTAATGCAGTCTCAGGAAAAATAGTGTTGAAGTTAGGTAAGCGGAGATAGATCGTTAAGGATGAGTTCAGTGGAGCCGTGTGGGAGACAGCATTCCCACACGGAGCCTCAGCCCTCCTGCACTGAGATGGCCATGTGTGAAACACTGCCCAGAGACCATGGAGGTTGATATTTAATTAAAGCTTTTTTAAAGACATTAGTGACGTAGGGGAGGGGACGGGAGTGAAAAGCCAAAAACCCTTATATAGAATATGTGCTAAGAAAAAATACAAAGAAAGCCTAGAACTGGCTAGCTGTCTTAAATGTGGTTAAGTCTCTCCCTAGTCTAGATGAGCATTGTCCCCAGATTATTTCCTGTAAACCTGTTTTGTACAAGTGCTGCAGCCAGCTTGTACTGTGTCTTCAGCTGAGTAGGAAACTGAAATTACACCACAGGAGGTTTGTAACTCAATCATTTTGTCTGTCTCTCCTCTGCATTTTCCAGCATAGGGAATGCCATAGGTATTTTGTATTTGACAGTCACTTTGTTTTAAGAAGTATTTGCATTGCACGTGTTTGATTCTTGTGCTGTAGCACAGGATGCTTGGCATGTTTTATGGAACTGGCAGTCAAATATAATTTTTCCTTCATATGCCAGCTTATTATAGCACCTTATATTTCAGTTTGCTTAACTTTTGATGTGAAATTTTAAAGGAACAAAGAAGACTAGAAGATCCACTGAGAAGTCACTTTAATTCATTTATAACTCTTTCTTTTTCTTACCAAAGGAAACTTAACATCTGTTTTTATAAACTGATTTAAATAGAAAATGTGTAATGCATCCTTTTACCAAATGGTTCTTTCTTTTATTGGAGGAATAAAGCAGTTTGACTGTTCTGCTTTTACTATAGTGCATTCATGCTCTTAGAAATGGGACATCTCCACTTTTACGAGGGCACAGTCTGAGCTTTGCACAGTAGAGAGAAGATTATATATCTTTCTCTGCTCTCTTACTGAAGTATGGAATTCTATGTATTATTTACAGACAATTTCCTGGTTCTGTAATGGTTGGTTTATATTCAAATATCACTCCATGTGGTGGCACTAGCGAGTAGCAAACATCGTAATTGGTTCCTGGAGCACAACTCCTTTTGCTTTTAACTTCTTGAGATTGTGTTAATGGGTGCCTTGCACTTGCTTTCTATTGCCAGATTTTTAAGGACAGCTATTCAAAGCTAAGTCATATTGTTCTGAGGCAATCGTGATGAAGTGATGAGCTTTGTCATGTGAAGAAATGTCGGCAATATTTTTGACAGTTTGGGCAAATTAAGTTCTTATTACTTGTTTAAATTATGTTTAGTGTTCCTCTTTTTTTTGCAAGCTTTATAACTGCAGTGTATCCTATATAAGTGAATATATACATGCAGACAGTTCTCACATTTCAGGTGAAAAAAAGACACTGCTGTAAATTTTCTTGTTTTGTTTACACCTTTGTTAGAACTCCTCCACAGTATTACAGTTAATTACTACCAAAAGGAACATTCTCTTCAGTGAGCTGGTTTCCCAGCAGAGTGGCTTTTTGCTTTGCAAAGATTTTGCACTAATAACGCATGAATATTTGACCCAGAGCCAATAGCAAGTGAAAAAACTCCTGCTGTGTAGAGAAAGGCATGAACAGCTCTCCTTTGCACTCTAATAGCAAAGCAAATGGAAAATAAAATAGAGAAAATTTGCCACTAAAATAATATGATAAATCCAGAACTAGTCTCTGCTCTACAACATGATGCGCTGGAAAAGAAAAGCACTGATGGCAGGCATCGTATGTCAGAGCAGGGCACCTTGGGAATCACTGTCTTAAACCAAGATACTTTTCTGTCATTTTTCCAAAATCACAATGATAAAAAGAAAAAGATGTACGTGTCGTTCATGTGCATGTTTTAGGATGGGAGAAAACGCATGTGGATCTGTGGAGGGGAGAGGGAGTCTGTCTTTGTTCTACAGCAATTAATGTTGCTTTTGTTTTTCAGCCCTGTGAATGAGTCACAGATGTTCCAGAGTAGAAATTAATGTTATATTTTAAAAATACACATAACTATTAACAGAATACAGTGTCTCTTGGAGCAATTATTTTGTTGATTGTATTATGGTTTAGGTTGCAGCCAGAGCTGTACTCTTTGCTAATGATAGTTTTACTTGGACTTAAGTGTGGGAGAGGTGGGAGAGCAGATAGCTGGTTGCCTTTTGAAACATATACCATGAACCCAGGATGGCAGAGAGGAGCTACTACAAATAAACATTGGAAAAAGAAGGACAGAGAGATGAATATTAAATAAGGAGGGAATTGCCCATGTCCTCATCAGGTATTGCTATCAGATCTGCTCCTTGGTTTGCCCTTGTTGCGCGGTGAGAATGATCATTGTTGACCAGCTATGGAAAATAAAGCATCAAGAAAGGTTACAAAGCCTGTGTCCAGTGGGTTCCTTGCTCTGGAACATTCTCTCTTGCGTTCTTTCTCTCTGAAGCATTGTGAAAATCCATGAAGCGGGCTGACCATCCTCAACTCCAGTTCAAGGGTTCTGCCATCAGTAGATGTCACTGCAGCCAGACAGGAACTCCAATGCACACAGGAAGGAACAAGTTCACTGCACCATAAAAAACCGAATCTACACACCAAAACCATGCTGCCTCTCTAGCACATGGCAAAATTTATGTAATAATCTGGAGGTTTAAGAGGAGAAAATGAAGAGGTTGTCGATTGGTGAAAAAAAAAGGCCTTTTCCCTCATTACCTCCCAAAATGCTTGTACTGAGATCTGTAGATAGAGTAGTATAATATTCACCTTAGCTAAATGGAAAAACAGTTATTTAAAAAATAATAAAATTTTGTGTAGTGTAAAGAGTTATGTGTGTTATTTCAAAATAAAATGACAGTATCATTCTGAGAGAAAATAATTCTTTCTTATCTAACTAAAACCACAACTTGAGTTTGTAGTCATAAAAAATACCAGAAAAATATTAGGTATTAGTATGAGAATTTAGACATTAAAATATTTAGACAAAAACGGAAACATATTCTCTAACTTCACAGTATAAGATCTGGCTTAGAATTTATCTAAGCCAGAAAATGTTATATTAGAGTAAATCAAAAAGAAAGTAATGCATCACTATTTGTAAAATAGAAGAATTTTAACTGACTGCACAGAAGAAATTATCATAGGGGAAATCATCTAACACATTTGCTAGTAACATGAAATATTTTTGCTGGGTCTGTTTTTTTATTATTGAAAATTCTTAGCATTAGCATAAAAAAGATAAAATATTTCTCTAAAACCACGTGATTCCTCAAACACTAACCATCCTCTTAATCTATCTTTTTATTATCATTTCAGAAGAGTAAATGTAACAGGAAAACATTAATCAGAATTAAAAATGGTAAACGAAATTAAATTGTCCTGAAGTTTCAGTTCAGAAATAATATAAAACTAGCTTTTGTTCAATTGTTATGTCAATGCATTTAATACATCAGTCCATTCTTAGCCAACTGCTAGCATTTTACAAAATGCACTGTTATATTTAAATGCTTACAGTATTGGTTTGTTTTTGCAGTGAAAATAAAAAAAGAATTGCATGTTCAGTCGATACACAAAAAAGAAATACTCCCATTTTTTCATTTCTAACCCAAACAAAACTGGGATGGGAAACAAAAGATTAAGCTAAATCTGATAATTTAAGATGGCATTTATTTATACTACGTCTTTGAGATGTGCTTGTGCAGGTATGTAAAAAAAAGCCTGGATTGTTTGACAGAAGCATATGTCCTCTGCACAAAGAAGACTGCAGAACCTTAATTAATTAGAATGATTTATTTCAAGGGATGGAAATGAAGTAGTTAGGTTAGTATTTAATGCTCCCTAATATGAAAATTTTAGGTCAACTTCTGAGTCTTGTGTAATAAGAGTTTAATCAGGCAAATCATTGACCATAATCAGATAACTAAAATGAGTTCTTTCTCTCAGTACCTATTTCTTCCTTTAGAACTCTGTCATTCTCCTGTCTGGACAGTGATTCAGCAGTTCTGATTTACTTAACTAGCAATATTTAACTAACAAATATTTTTACTGAGGTATCAGGGACCTTTTTCTATGACACTGGGTTTTTTAATGAGTATGTGTGCATGTGAGCACAGACTTCAAATACACATTTGATATGAGTTGCATGCAACAAAAAATTTGGCAAGTGCCAATGAACAGCTGATAACTATACATTCATCCACATTTGTGGAAGAAAAAGGATTAATATTGCTAAGTATGGAAAGGTTCTTTAAAGTACCAATTTCTTTAGAACAAATCCCTAGTTAAAGAGAAGATGCAAGTGTTTTTCTCCTTTTGATTTTATAAACCCTCTAAAGTGAATCTCTGAGTGCATATCAATGGCTCCACTCTGCGTGGGGGTGAACACTACACCTTGCTCATTTCATTCATTAGGGTGATTTAGGTGCTGGCACGGAAGGCTGGCTCGCAGGCTGATGCTGCTGCAGCTCCAGCGCTGCGACTGCTGCCTGAAGTTTGTCTGTATTAATGTTTCCAACTATCATACCTGAAGCAAAAGAGAAAGTGAGATGAAAGAGATTAGTTCTATGTCTAAAAATTGGTTATCTGTAGTGTTTCATGAAATTTGCCCCGAAGGGAAACTTCCTGGATAGTTTTCTTGTTACTTGACACAATTCAGGCAGAATCATATTTGTTCCTTTGTCATGTTACTTTAGCATGGTGTGTTGAGTAAAGTGAACAGGTGGCCTCTTGTATTGATCAGCTATCATGGCAAGGAGCTATTATTAGATTTTGAAGGGGAAAGAGAAAGGGTTGAGAAATGAAGAGGAGAAAGTGGGACAGGTTATTGATGATGGTAATAACTGTGCTCACTGGTCTCCAAACACCGAAGCTGTAAAGTTGACCAGATGAGGAGATCAGTATAGATATGTTGAAGGGAAAAGACAACATGAAGAAGTATGGAGCATAGCTTCTTACCTGGCAGAGTTATTAAAGTTCATTGAAGGAAGATGAACTGTTTCAATATGTTAAACACTTGAGGCTGTTAAGGGAGAGTTGCTGTCACAGTAAGAGGCATTGTTTAAGTTTGCTTTTTCCCTCCTCCTTCTTTCCTTTCTGTAATTTTTTTAAATTTGAGTTTGCTGCTGTTCCTGTTTAGATGTATGCTAGATAAATTAAAAAGCGAACAAAGGGAAAAGGTTAACTGATTCCTTTGAACAGGACCTATTGCTCATTTTATCTGAAAGCTGACTGCATGGTGTGACTTCCACAAAAGCATAGGCTTAGTTAACACTAATGTATGAGTAGGAATATAGTATGCATATATATCATATTTTGCTGCTACATTCATCTGTTCAGTAAGATGTCTTAGCTACAGCTTTGTTGTAGGTAAATTACTGCCATATTTTAGAAGCCAAGTATGCTAAGTGTTATATAGCTTGATGTATAATGAGATGCACTAGCCAGCAGAGACTCAAAATAGACCAAACATGATTCAGAATATGCTACTTTTACCCAAACAGTGCCTCTAACATAATTAATTTAGTGGTAATAAAAGGCAAAAATGTAATTCTGCTTCATGCTTGATAGTAAGAAGTGCATTAAATTAAGAGACAGTGAACTCTCAACAGTAAATTTGACTTGAGGGTTAAATTCACTGGTCTACTGAAAGGTCACCACATGATTCAATGTTTTTAATCCTTCCACAGTGCAATGATATTTTAGGGGATGTTTGCAAGCATATATCAGGGATGTCTATACAAAATCACATTTGATTTCAACACATGGAGAAGGGATGTTTCCTCCATTGTGTATAAAGCATGTGTTAATTTAAATTCTGTCATTGGAAATTGTTTTACATATATTCTGGAACATAATATAAATTACAACCTTTGAAATGTATATAGTTTCACTGCAGACAGAAAATAATTATTATGTTACTCCATTGACTACCAGACCACATCCCAAACCAAGTTTGTCTTCTTAACAGGTTCCCTTTAATTTTGCTGGGATTAATAAGACATACAAATTTAAGAAGGAAAGAAACTGCATAGGTATTTTAGACAAATCCTATGTAAAGAAGATGGAAATCTGGCTGGCTATGGCCGTAAGTACAAGGTGGAATGCACCTCATGTAGGGATCTCAGAGGTACTGCTGTTGGCTTGGCATTTGCCATACTGGAGTAGGATGGGTACTACAGTAAGTCTTAGGGCAGACTTTGAAAAAGAAATTGTCATGTTACCAGGGCACTGTGCCTAATCTTGTAAATCCTTCCTTCAGAAGTAATGATCATTTGGGCATAGCACCCCAAAATGTCCAATTTGGAAAGTATCACTGGGAACATGCTGTCAAAAAATTGTTTTCTTTTGATCCCCACCTTGAAAGAAAACCTTCACTCACCCTATGCGAATGTGATAAGCTATTAAAGATCAGTCCATATATATATAAAACATTTACAATATATATATATATAATATATATATAATATATATATATATATATATATATATATATATATATATATACACATGCACACATGAAATCTGCATTTAATTAAGGATGGATTATGGTTATCCCATTGCAAAAACATTAAACCAGATTATTTCTGTATGTAGAAAGGTGCATTTACAATACCAAAAGTACATCTCAGTTTGAGTCTAATTCACCAAAGAGCTACTGCTGGAAATGGCTTTTCAAAGAGGGCATTTTTGGCTTCACCACACTGGCACAAGATGTGTGCATGTTTCCTTGTTAAATTTGTTTGCACGCTGATTATGGTAGCTGTCCCTATTATAGCACTTCACTCTCTTAAACTCTTCCCTTAGAGCAGGGAAGTATTATAACCCATATGCTAAAGAATTATTTTTCCTTGCAGTTTTTCATACAGGTTGGAATGTTTCTGCTATAAAAGACCAATACAGCCTTTTGAGAAAATCAACTACTTGGTTTGATGCAGTCACACTCAGCCAGTGACATCACATACACATTGGTGGTAGAGCACAGAAGGGTGTGGTTTATGATTTATGAAGGGGAGCAATATTCCAGCTTTCTCAAAGACACTCATCTGTAAATGACCATTGACTTAGAGGTTAGGACAATTTTGAAGAGAAATAAACTATTGCCCACTTTTTGATTCACAGTAGATTTCTCAGAAATTCATGGGGCAACAGAATGAGAACATCTTTCTGAAAAACAATGCAAAGATTTTTGTTCCAGACCCTACTTAAATATATGCAAAACAGAGTAGCTACCACAGGGAAAATGATAGTGATTTTTCTCACATTACCCATCATACCTCCATCACTTTACTGTCCTGGGAGGAAGTCCCCTTAACAGGAAATAATTGAACATATCTTTCCTTGTCCTGGGTTAATGCTCCCACTAAGCATCCAATGTAAGGAAATGAGAAAGATCTCCTGTTTACCATGTCCCACAAGGCATACTTTTTCTCATCCTCTTAGGATCTAGCTCTCCAATTTTTGAGAGGAGAGAGGGAGAAGTAGTAGCTGAATTCTGCTACTAGTATGTATTAGTTCATTTCAGAATAAGTACACTTTTTTTCGGGTACAAGTTCTTGATCAGGCCCATCAAAACAAAAAAACCCACCATGGTGGTCTTCAATGCCTGGTGTTGCATGTAGTGAGGTGGACAGTTCACACTGTCTCAGTCATCAGGGAAACAGGACAGGCCATGTTTTCTTCTTTTCTTCTTGTCCATGCTGGGTGCAACTTCAGCAACATGAAAAACAAAGGTGCTGCTGCTGAGAGTACATGCCTCACCCTACAAAATGAAATTAATAATCCTGCTGCACCTATTTACAGAAGATGTCTTGGACTGACAAAGCACTAATGTCTAAATGGAGCATTCACTGGAGGAGCAATGAGCCATTCATGCAGAGGGGAAGCAGATTCTCTCAGAAAATATTATACTCACTACTGTCTCTTAAAGGAAAAACTGCAAATTTTATGATTGGGCAAAATTTCCATATTTCTGTCCACATCAGCCTAAGAAACCATTGTGTTGGTTTTGTTTCATATCCTGAAGAGGCAGCAGCTGAGAGGAAAATTTTATTTTCTTTCAATCTTACTGTCACATAATTGGTATGTTTTGATAGGAGTAGAGAAAGTCTTGTAAGTCATTTTCTTAACATCCCACCTCAGCAATAAGCATGAGAGTTGTATATAACTGCTCCTTGTTCCCCCATTTCTTCTTCACACCTCACTAGTGACTAAAGTCTTTTAAACTCTTCTTCTTATATAAAATTGCCAGCAATTTCATAGGTTCTCATGGATTTCTTATTAAACAGTCAGTATTTTCATCAAGTTGTAGTTTCTTCGCGATTTTTTTTCTTCCTCTATTTTCAATTTTTGTTTGATTTGATTTGGTTTGTAATTTGTCTTAGAAATATGATTCACCTCTGTCATTGGAAGAAACTGGTGGTTGCACTGTTCAATGATGCAAAGAAAAATGGATTTCCACATCAAGGGAAATACAATTTCCACTGTAGTGAAACTGCACATCTAATCCACTGTTGGTTGACAATTATGCCCTAAGCTCTCACCAGCCTGTGAGTGGGCATTGTGCCATTCAAACAGTAGGGAAAAATTGCAGGCAGCCAAAAATCTGGCTTAAACATATTTCTTGAGGGAATAATCCCAGCTAAGAATATTCTTATTTGTCCGAACTCAATTTATTCATGCACATGTTGATGTACCATTAAAAATGACATGGGAGGTGACTCTTAAACCAAAAGATCATAACAGCCATAGAGAGAGGAGAGATATGATGTCTCGTGGATGTGTTAGAAGAAACCTGAGGTACAATTTAAAAGGCAAATCTATGAAGACATTTCCTAAGTTGCTTCCCATGGAAAGCAAGGTGAAGGTTGTCTTAGTTCCTAATAGGATGCACTCCCTGGTGCTGCCTGGAGACTCACCCACCCCTTCTGTCTGGATTAGAAGCAGACAAGAACAGCTGGTACACACCCACAGCCTATTTTCTTTGCTGCCTGTTGGACCTGCCAGGCTGGCCTGCAAGTTCCAAACACCTTTGAGTTCTGCCCTTACCTGCCCACCTCTCCATGCCAGTCTTCTGGATGGAAAAAAGTAGCTAAAAGTTCTGGTTTGAAATATCTGATGTAGGTCAGCACTTGTCGCATCTTACAGGGGAGAAGAAGGATAAAAGTGATGGTGAAGTAATCCTTAGAATCTAAAATATTCAATGTAACCCGTTCCACCTGAAAATGAAGTACAGTACTTTGAATTCTTTGCAGCATTACAATGTAAGCTTTCATTTGCTGAAACTGAATTTATTGAACTTTTATTCCTCTTTCATTAGGTTCTTCTGATTTGCAGTTGATACAGAACTTTTCAGTGATGTGTGTTTGTGATATTTTCTGAAGTAAATTCATACTTTTACTCAAGACAGCCAGGCATGCCTAGAATGAGGGGAAGAAAAAATACATGAAATTTCAGAAGCTGTTGGGAATGCTGTGCTTACACATATGGAGCTTCTATTACCTAAGTCCAAAGAAAAGAATGGGGAAATGGTGGTGAAAACTCATGAAACATTACTGTCTATTTAAAGATCCAATTTTGTGCTAACCCAAAAGAGGACATACAAGCTGCTGCTGCTGCAGCTATTATTATTTTGAGCAGTAAAAACCTACAGTCTTGCATGGGCTAGTAGATGTAGTGATAGGAGAAATAAAAAACAGAACAAAATTGGAGTTTGAAACAGAGGTAAACTTGAATGAGCATTTCATTTTGCTTGGCCTTTTTGGTTTTAAGGGTCCAAACTCCTCTCTTAAAATTAGTAAGACCTCCCAGGAATGAAGAATTCTAAGACAGAACTACAGCACTTTTACTAGGTAGAGGCCCCTTGCTACCTTAAAGCAAGAACTTTCCTTCCTGTCATTTCACATTGCAATGGAGAAATTTTACCACTGTACAGGCAATAATACAGAGTTCCATATATCCTCTCCTATCATTCCACAGCTCCATCAAGAAGCTCTGCTGCCCCACTTCACAAATAGAAGATACTCTGCTGCCCTAGACCTTGAGATATTAAATCAAAGGCTGAGAGTGGTGCTGGGTTGTGCTGCCTTGCAGTGACATATCATGGTCCAGACTACAAAACTGATGCTGTCAAACTGAAAGTACCTAAGCGTGAAATGGCATTTACAACCCAAAAGTGTAAAACTGCTACCTTAACTTTATGTTTTTCTAAATAAACATGATTTATTTTGCATCTCAGTCCTTTTACCCTCCTCTTCTTCACTCCATTTTCTTACCAGTAAATTATTTGCTAGGCTGGTTGTTCCAAGTTCTCTTGATATTAGATTTTTTTTTTTTTTTCTGAGTAATTAAATGTACTTACTCTGTGACCAAAGCCAAATATTTTTCTTATCCAGAGAAGTATTCTGATGCAAGGGAAGTGACTTCATATAGCAACATTTCCTTTGGGAGACATGCTTGAGTCCTTCTCCAAAGAGGGAAACCTGTTTCACACCCTCAGAGAAAGTTCTAGAGTAGATTGACTAGGAAAATTTCCATTTATCACCATTTAGCTGGTTCATACAAGCAGCATCTTTAGCTGTTGTGAATTATGCATAAGCTCAGACATTTACAAAAAAGATGTGTATGGGTGGTCAAATGATTCTGGTCACCTGATGGTTTTCATCAATATTATGAGAGAAAATACTGCATAGCAGCTGCCTGTAACTGTTTATGTGTTTCTCTGATATACTTTCATAGCAGTTACTGTATATGGTTGCTCTATTAATCTTTCTATATGAACAGTTCCTTTGTTTAATTAAATTGGACCCAATGAGGCAATGCATGGTCCTCTGATAAGCTCATTCATCTTTATTTGATTCTTTGCTGACACATTAGTTGCCCTGTGACACAGGTTAAGTCATTGAGTGGCCATTACCTTCTCGTTTACTCTCTCATGTTACTCCTAACCACCTTCCCGAAGTCAAATCCAGATGATTTGTGCCAATTTCATGGGGCACAAACTGGAACATCCGATAACTTTCTACATGGCTGACTTTATACAATCTTGCTTGCACATCTCAAGCTGCTATGTCTGTCAAAACATAATTTTTTCCCCTCCTCCTTATGGGCTTTGATAGAGCTATGAGTACTAGAGGTCTCAATTATAAAATGTCATGACACTGCCGCACAATTTTTTACAGTAATTTCACAGTGTCACTTTGTGATTATTTCAGGATAGCTTTGAACCATGACTGAAATGAATTGTGGCCCTTAGTGTATTGGGTGATACAAATTGTGAGCTGGTGTGACAGAGAGGCAGGCATTGTTAGGAATAAACTCCATGTAAAGAAAGGGAAGCATGTATTTTTTTCAGAAATGATACAAAAATATCAAGCAACAAAAGGGAGGCAGGGAAAGGAAGTGGAAGAAGGAAGAATTAAACATTTTCAACAAAGAAAGCATAAGCTGCACACCCTTAATTCAAATTATCTCAGTTCATATCAGGCTTTTCCAGGCTCATACAGCTGAAGCCCAACCTGTAATTCTGCAATAAACTTCATCAAACTTCATCATGAGGCAGAGAAATGTGTACCATGTGCTTCACAAAAAAACCGCCAAAACCAACTCCTTTAAAATGTCAGGGTTTAAAAAATATGTAGTGAAGACTCAGATAAACACCTTACCAGGCAAATGTTGGTCTTGGCAGACACTTCTCTCATTTTATAATACTGCTTCAAGTAGCTTTAAAGCACAGTTTTTCATACAAATGAGTGAATAGGAAGATCTCTGTAGGCATCTGTCTCAACCACCTCCCTGGCTGAAATAATAAATGCAGAGCAATGAGAGGTGATTCTGAGACCCAGACTTATGAGGAGGTGGAAAAGAGAAGAGGCTTGCCCTTCTCTATTCTGTGAGTAACTGGAGTGCAGTTCAGCAGAATGCATAAATAAGTATTGAACCTAGTCGTCTGCAAACTTCATGTCCTCAAAATCTGCAAGAAAGCAACAAACCAACATCCCTATGCTAAAAGAGGGGTTATTTTCTTTTTAAACAAGTGTTTCAGCATGGTTCTGAGGGAATCAAAGGCTTAGGAAATGAAAGCAAGGAATTGAAAGTGGAATGAAAGATAAAAGATGTTCCCTGAAACCCTTCTATACCTCTGAAATTTACTTAAGTTCCATTCGTTTTGTGCAGCAATCCAGGGGAAGCTGCAGACCATTTTCTTAAAAGTAAAAAAAGGCAGCAAATGCTGTCAAAGCTAATTTTTATTTACAGTTGAACTCACATTTCAGGGAAAAGATGAACAAAACATGTAGTTATTTTCTTGATTTCCATGCGTTTGAAATCTTTAGTGAAAGCTTTATATTTTACATGAACTTTTACTATTTATCTAATGTAAAGTTTATAATGGTCTGTGACACACTCAAAATACTAACACTCATTTTAGCTCAAAATTCAATACCAATTCAGCCATTTTGCAGAAAGAATGGCAAAACCTAGTAAGAAAAATTCCATCCAAATCACTTGATATTCAGTATGATTTATTTTGATGTATAAAATAATTAACATGGTCCATGTATGTATTTTGACTCCTATCTTCTGAAGCCTGGAGCTCAATCAGCTTAAGTAGCTCTCTGTAAGGGAACTTGAGGGGTGATCCTATATGTGGTCTGGGTTTGGGCCAGTTCAATCAACTGATGACAGTATGGATTTGCTAGTATTTTATTTCGCTAACTTCATTGTTAAGGAGTACATCTTCTAATGCAAAAAAACCCCTATAGTTCATGGAGGGGTTTGTTTCCTTTTTTCTTCAGGTCTTTTGCTTTCTCCATTTCTTTCTTTCTTTCATAGAAACATAGAGTGGCTTAGGCTGGAAAGGACCTTTCTCACTCTTTTTTTCCCCATTTTTGAAGTCTACCTAATACTGAAAAATCTCCGTAACATTTTTTGTTTGTTTATGTCAGGATTTTCTTGATGCTTGTTTTTATGCAGTGAGAAGCATTACACCAAGTAAAACAAAAACAAAACAATAATTGATCGTATAAATGACAGGCAACACAAGGCACAAGGTTGACAGCAAATGTTAAATGGCATTAAAAAAAAGCTTTTATCTCTTCTCACCTCCCATAGTGCATGTTTGATGTAAAGTACAACACACTTGTTGCCAGCAAAAAATGGCCATCTCATTTAGACTGTATTGCTGTGTACTTTCACTCAGCACCTATAACATTACTTTATATTGCAGGTTCAAGCATTTTTATGTTACGTAGAACAAGGATAACCTTCTTGCATCTAAAACTCCTGCACAATCTTACAAGAAAACTCAATATCAATTAGAATACTTTACTCAAATTACAGGGGAATTACGTGCCTCAGTCACTGAGAAGCGTTGGAACTTGCAGTGCATTACAGCAATTAAGAATACTTAATTTCCAAATGGCACAAATGAACAAAGTGTGAGTCATGGTGAACGTTTACTCCTTAAAAGCCATCAGTGCTAATGGTTTTGTAACCTTTATAAATTTAATATGGCCTTCATTTATACAGCAGTGAAACCCACGTCAGGATGGTGTAATATTACTGCTCATATGCACTGAGCTTTATGCAGCCACACACTTAATTGCATAAATAATAAAGATAGGTTTTGGGTAGGCATCTGCTTACACTAGTTTTGTGAGTAGATATGATCATGCTATGCTATCACACTCTAAGAAGTGCACTTAAGGCAATCAATAAGTAATGATTCATAACTTTCTTTTTTTTTTTTTCTCAGTGAAGTTTTGAAAAGTAAAGATTAGGTCAAGAAAACAGAATATTTTTAGTGCATTTTTGGAGGGATATCTTACCTGTGTCTGTGTATTTAAATACTCTTTTAGAGTTTTTCTCTCTAAGGAGCCGTTCTTTCTCACTTTTTTTTTTGAGGAAACATTGAGATCATAAACCCAAGAAGGGTATAGATTTATTTTATTTTGCAGCCTTCAGTGGGAACATCCATAAGCAAATCCAAGGGGCCACCAATGATTACCAGCAGTGCAGTGGTAGGATGTGGACAGCCAGAGTAATTTTCAAGCTGGAATTTTGGGACTGAAAAGAGAATTCTGCATTCCCCTCTAAAAAGAGTAAGCTCATTAGTCAGTGAGATTATGAATACAAAGACTCACTAGCATTGGGTGATTTCTAGCAAGATTTTGTCCCTGCAACTTCTTTTGCTAGAAAAGTGATCTCATCCCAGCCCGTTTTGCTCACGGGTGTGATATGTTTGATTTTGTTTAGTTTTCTTCCTTTCTTTTTTGCTGCATTTAGAACATTGTGACTAATGCTGTTCTGAGAAGGGGTGACATAATATGAAAAAAGCTGTGATGGTCAGTGCTGAAGGTGGAACTGAAAGCTGGGGATAAAAATCATAATAGCAAAATGTATAGAGAAGGTAAGTTGCATGCAAAGGAGTTACAGATCCTCTTTCAGCATTGGGACCCTACAAGATTTTAGTTTCTGCAATGATTTCCTAGATTTATTGTTTGCTTTTGTAGCCTAGCTGTCTCCTTCCCTCTACTTACCTCCCCCAGTAGAAGCAAAGTTCTAGTTTACTTATTTTCCATAGGAACAGGGTTTTTTTCCTTTCATGGAAATTCTAATCCAAAAAAGTATATTTTGGTGAAGTTAGACAAGCTTTAGAACTAAGCTGAGGTTCAGAATCATACCATGCTTAAAACCACAGTGAAAATTTTTCAGCTTCTCCAAAGAGCAGCCACAGACAATGAGGTGAGAAATATCCCTCAAGGTGCTTTTTCAGCTGAAACACAAATAAAACAAAATGAAATTGTCAACAACAATTCTCAGAAAATTAGAATATTTATTATGCATTTTTTAAAAATAAGCAACCAATCATCATTAAATGTGTTGGTGTTCATTACAATCAAATTAGTCTTAGTTAATTCATTAAACATTAATATGTAATTCAAATTCAATTCCATAGAAATTATAATCTGGCAATTAATTAACATATTAAAATTGAGAAGCATTACCTGTCCCTTCCAGGCAAAAATCTTTTTTAATAAAAAATCTTTCAGGAAAGGAATAAAGGGGTTTGTTTGGCTTTTTTTTCAGTGATGGGAGAAAAAATGAGTATCACAAGTTGTCAGGATGTTTCCTTTTTTTCTGTGTTTGAAAGAAAATTTTGAGATATTTTTTCTATGAAATGTCTTTAGACCAAGATAAGAGTTGTTTTTAAAACTGTAACTAAAAAACATGTGGTAGTCATCTAGTGTTTTTGAAAGAAAAAAATTTATAATCAAAATAATTTATAGTCAAGGTTTGATTCTAAAAAAACATGGAAACTGTGAAGTTTTCAGAAGCCTTTTCACCATCTTCATTGTTTTTAAAGATAAAAATTGCTGTCACCAAGAGTTTAACATATCTATGTTAATTAACATATATTTCATTAACACCTATTTTCCTCTTCAATTTGATAATCATAGTATTTCCTCGATTTCTGAGAAAATTTTATAACAGTCTGATAGTCCTTGTGCACTGAAACATATCTGTACTGAATTAATAGAAAAAAAATTACAAACAGTGGACTGCAGCAATCCAGTATGATCCAGTATGTCATGATTCACAGAGCAGTCTACATCAAGTACAGGGATACCTGGTGCTTTTTAACCTCTGTCACAGGTACATGGAAGAGCTTGTTCTATTAATTGCCTGGCTGCTGGCATGACCTACTGACAGTCTTTGTTGCTTTTTGGGAGGAACAGTTTTATGGCACTGACTTAAAAGCCTTAAAGGTAAAAATACACATAAATCACTGGCAAGTTTGGGAAACGTTCCCTCAGCTCTGGGAGGGAGCATGGCCAGGACAGCTGACCCAAACTGGACCAAGGAATATTCCAGACCACAGAACATGATGCCCATCACATAAACTGGGGTAAGTTATCTGGGAGGGGCTGATTGCTGCTGGGAGATGGGCTGGGCATCAGTCAGGGGGCAGTGAAGCAGTTGTGTTGTGTATCACTTATTTTGGCTTTTATTCCTTATTTTCTTTTCATTATCTCCCTTTCTTCTTCTTCTTCTTCTTCTTCTTCTTCTTCTTCTTCTTCTTCTTCTTCTTCTTCTTCTTCTTCTTCTTCTTCTTCTTCTTCTTCTTCTTCTTCTTCTTCTTCTTCTTCATTATTATTATTATTGTAACTGTTCTTATCTCAACCTGTGGGTTCTACCTTTTTCCTGATTCTCCCAGCCATCCCACCAGAGGGGACCATGTGATTGAACAGTTGTGTGGTACTTGGTGGCTGGGGGTTATCTCTGGTATTTCTAGAGGATGGTCCTTTCTGGTTGTGAATCAAAGCAGTAAATTTTGATTAATCCAATCAAGTGCCATTCTTTAGTATTTATATTCTTTATGTTATAGGAAAATGTCATAGCAAAAAGATCTTTGAAATCATACTGTGGAATGCTGAAGGTGAATACATGTTTATCCTGTATGTTAAAATATAGCAAAATTTTGCATGTTGATATATGAGGAAAATAGGCTACTGAGTTAATTTTTTTTTTTTTTCCTTTCGGAAAATTTTGAGGAAGAGAAAAGGAATAAGGCACTTATCACCTCATTCCAACTCATTTGAAAACTCAGTAGGATTTTTGCTGTTTTTATTAACCACAGGACTATGCCCTAAAGGTGTTACACTAAAGATAAAGGTGTTATTACTAAAGATATAATAACTTGACTGCTCTATATGTTCTAGTTCAGTTCTACTCCACCTTTTTTCTCATACTTTAATCTCCAAAGCTTTGGTGTAATTTGAGTGCCCAGCTTAGATGGATGACATTCATTGAAAGATGATCACAGTATCTAGTAAGTGCCTGATTCCCCATTGGACATCAATATTTTTCTTTAAAAAGTATTGACATACCATTAATTGTGATTGTAATTCTTGCGTCATGCCCTCACAAGTAATATATTTGGATTCCAAGTGCCAAATAACTTCTTAAATTGTTTGTGTTGAAAATATTGAGCACTCAAGAGAAAGTTAGAACTAGACTACCCCTCTCTAAATCTGGTTTGAGTTCTTTATATAAAATGGAGCTGTTTAAGTAATTTCACTAGATTTGGAGTCTGATCTGTCTTTTTAGTACAAACAGGGGAGAAAATGGAAAGTCAAACACCAAATTTGTATCCACATTTGATGCTTTCAACATTTCTACTTACTGAAACCATTAATCATACTTGATTGTCCTTAACTTAAAAATGTAGTCTAATATGCATTCAGGACACACCCTTGAATGGATGGCTCAGACTGGTATTATAGTACAAAAGAGGGTTGACAAAGAGCTACATTTCCTCCCCTGCAGTTGTACGTGTATTTTCATTTCCATCAAACTTCTTACAATTGAGACAGAAAATCTAGTAATGCTATCAGTGTTAGCCTGACCTCTGCTAAGTAATCTATGTGGTTTCCATATGGTGGCAAGCTTACACTGCAGAAAGCAAAGGGTTGCAGTGGCAGAGCACACACTGTGCTTCAAAGACTCACTCTGAGAAAAGGTCCCTGCCAGTTGCCACTGAGATGATCTGCTGCCAACCAAAGATCCTGATTTAAAGTACCCTTGCAGCCACAGTCCAAAAACTAAGAAATGAAGCATGATTCTTAGATGCTTAGATAGCTCCTGACTGATAAATAAAGCTGTCTTTTAGAAAGACAAATTATTCTTAGCCTTAGGATTAGGTTTATAATACAAGAAGCATATGATAAGGCACAGACCTTACAGTAGAGGAAAAAATAGAGTTTGAACAAGGGATATGGTTTTCTAGGCTTGCTTAGATGAGGTATAAACCAATTAAAATTAATATAATCGTGTGCATAACAATAGATTATTGTGCAAATGACTTGTGCTTCAGAACTGTATGCACACTGCTTATTATATTTCACCTCAGCTTGTTTAAAAGAGAGATTCAAGTGATAGATGATGAGTTGGCATGTACACCATATGCTGCGATATGGTGGAGCAAGAGCCACAGAGCACTGCCCAAGCATGTAGTCCCTTTTTTTTCACTACAAGCAGCCCATTATATGCAGAATCTGTCTAAATTCCACTGTATAGACAAGGAAAACTTCGAAATGACACAGATACAAAACTTATTTGCATTTAATTTGTTATCTCTATTTGTCATGAAATTCTAATAAATACAGATAACATTTCTTATTTCAAACTAATTATGCTAAAACACTCACACTCTTTTAGAAAATCAAGTTCACCTTTTGTCAATAGCAATCTCAGATAGATTGCCTCCAACTTCTGACTAAATCTTGAAAAGTGTTTTGACAACTCAGTGTCTCTAATTGTCCTGTAAAGAGAACATGGGGACTGTGCCAACAATCCCTTGTTTTCCACTTCACTAGTATCTTGTGTCATGCTCATTCATTATCTACACAGTAGCTGTAACAATAGCAGCCTTTCTAGGCAATTGCATCGTTGCAGGTCTACAAGGAAACTGAAGGTTGTCACTTTATTTAAAGAATCGTCATAGGTCCTAGCTCAAAAGCAGATTTGCTATTTTGATGAACTTATTCTCTGTTCCCATGAAAAAGACGTGACCTAACTAGAACAGTCCTCCAAACATACAAGAATTCCATGAAGCATCACACAGCGTTCAGAGCTTTTCTTTATTCCCATTTTTTGTTTGTTTTTTTTTTTTTGTTTTGTTTTGTTTTGTTTTTTGCTTTGTTTATTTTTTTGGGGGGTTGAATTTTTTGTAACCAGTAAATTGTTTCCCTGATATAGAAAAAGACCATTACAAGTAAATGTATATTCAGGTATTTATTTTTTGTCTCTTTTGTTATTGTTTGTGTAACAGAGGAATGTTCCATCCCAGAATTTCAAAGACTGTACAACTGTCTTGGATAAACATTTGAGATTTTACCAAAGTATTCGGTTCTATGATTGTTATTCTTTTACAGAGGAGACAGAATTTACAAATGTGAATGAACATATTGGCAGCCTGCCACTGTGGTACAATAACACAGTGTAACTGCTGCAGGTCCCTCATCTCCTAGGAGGAAATCAGTATTTGTTATGTGGTAGATGGCATTTAAATGCACTGAAATGGTTCATAGGGTATCAGCTGAAATAAATATACAATCACAGATTGAAAAAGCCTTTAAAACATTAGACTATCTAAAGGAAGAAAAATTAAGTTAGCATATAGTTATCAAGATAAGCATAGTGAGAAAAGTGCACTTTACCTTTTAGGCATCAATAAGTTAATTAAATAATTCTCTTGCAGTTTTATTCCCACTTGTTTCTGAAATTTTAACTTCAGTAAGCATGCAGTGAGGCCTTATAAGGATTAGATGCCCTTGATCTGGGCTCAATTTTGTATTTTGAAACTGCCTCATCCTGCAGTGTCACCAGGTGAGAAAATGCAGCGCCCTTGGAAGCAAAGACTCCATAGCAATCACAGAGCAACATGTGGCATTAAAGAAAGGCTCAGGATTAGTGTCAAGAGGAGAACTAACCACTAATTATGATTTTTAAGCACAAAAATGTTTAGTGGTCACTTTTCGCTGGCACAGGCAAAAGCCCTGACATCAGGAGAGTTTCCTTCTTTCTTTGTACCCAACATTTATTTCTGCATTGGGCTGCTATCCACAGCCTCTTTTTTCATTAATAAAATTTGAGTTGCAGTCTAGGGAACTGAATTGAGAAATTAAAAAAACCCATTAAAACATGTTTTGGTTTTTTGGTGGTTTTTTTTTTTTTTTTTTTTTTTTTTTTTTGAGAACATGTTCATGTCCACCCAAATCAGGTTTGGTGTGTGGGGATATGAATGTTTCAACTAGCAAAAGGGAGGGCTCCTTGAGGTAGTTAGGTAGTTAATAAACAACTAGAAAGTTTCAATGAGAGGGATTAAGCCTCTGTCTGGTATCACCAATTTATGTTTAATACCAGTTTAACAAATAAAAAGTGGCTCCTCTTCTGCTTGTCCTACCCAGCTTGTTAAACTGCTCACATAGCTCTCTAGTAGCTTTCCATTCAATACAGGAACCACAGTATTTTAAAATGTTTGCAAATAGCTCTCATGCTTTACCAGCCTCCTTTCTTCTTGATCTTGAGGTAATGAGTTTAGGTTCTTGCAACTGCTGCATTTAGGTTGTGGACTCTCATCTTCTTTGTTGCTGGCTTAAAATACCTTATTGTTATAATCTCTTAATAGTCAGCCATCAAATTTGCCATCTACTCATTTAGGGATAAGAAGAGACAAGAAGCACTAGAATGTTACTTTCACGCACACTAGGATTTATGGTTTTTCCTCACAGCTAGAACTGTAAACTGTGTATGTGCAAAAACAGGCAATTAAACAACACAACTCCTGATGTGTCTTGTAAGCATTGGCAAAATGGTAACAGAACTATGTGCTGGGACAGAATGGAAAGTATAACTCCAAAAGCTTGCCTGGCATTCTCCAGCCTCCAAAGGCATAGGAGAGAGCCTTTTCCAGAGAAAATCTGTCATCTTTGTAGCTTTGTTTTGGTTGAAAAATAGTAAGGCAAGTATTTTTTCATCCTTGCTTCTGAAAAACTACTCCTAGTAAAGATAAAAAAGTAGTCTTTTTTGTTATACCATGGGCATTTAGGTGACTGCCTTAAGATATTAAATTAACATACTTTGTGGAACTCTAGGTAATTCAAAAGTAATAATGGAGTATGACTTACAAGAAAACAAAATCTTGCCCTAAATGACTAGATATCTCTATTTCAGAATTGAGGTAACCCCAGCACTTTGGCTAGAGAATACTATTTACCATAAAACAGTGGTTTACCATTATTCCTTTGTTTCACATCAGAAAGCAAAGAAAAAAATTATCTGTTCATATTTTTTTAGAACAGATATAACCAGTGAAATAAAAATGAAAGACTATTTTCATTTTCTCATATTTCTTGCCAAGTGAGAACCAGAACATTACACTTAAATTTTAGGAAAGATATAAGGCTAAGTATAACAGTTTTCAGAGAGGATAATTATTTTCATGTATGTTGGTTCTCTTCATCTGCTCTGGCTGGGAGAACAGCAATCAAGATGAGACTATTGGAGGAAAAGCTCAGAGAACATGACGGGAGTTATAATGGAAACATGGATCCTCTCTCCTGCATAGTCAAGGAATAAAGCTGCTGGAAAAGTATGTCTGGAGAAAGTGAAAAGGGAAATGGGAAGATTTTCAGAAATATGGGTGGATATCAGATGAACTTGCTTTCTACCATCAGACACACAAAAATCCCAAATTAAAATCCTACACCTTTGCCTTTTCTAGGAATTTTAATCAAAGGGACCTAGAACAGAGAGGAAGAAAATGGTCTCATCTTTGAGCTTCCAGATCCAAGGAGAAATTCCCTCTGCATGACATGGAAGTATACACTTTCATCATGAAATTTCTCATTACCAAATTTATCTTCTTGTTGCTCTTCAGCGACAAATACTCTGACTGCTGGAGCTTTTCTGCCCTTGTGTTTGCAATAAGGCTCTTCTCTTTCCTTCCTAATTTTTAGAAAGGTCTCAGCATTCACACAGACTGTAAACATCTATCTTGCCTTTTATTTTCTTTTCAAAAGAGAAATCCACATAAGAAAATACAGGCAAAGCAGAGGATGTTTTGATATTAGTGATTGCTGCTGTCAAATAGATTTACTTTGGACTACAGGGTAGAATATAGCAGGAAGCATCTGTTTAGTACTGGTGAAATGGATTCAATAATATACCACTTTTATAATTTAAAAATATTTAGTACTTAAACTGTATAGTTGAAGATGTCCCTTCTCATTGTAAGAGGGTTGGACTAAGAGACTTTTTAAAGACCCTTCCAACCCAAACTATTCCATGATTGTGTATTAAGTTTTGTTTCATATTTATAATCAACACATACTATTAGACATCCCCTCGAAATAAAAAAGAGCTTTTCCTTCTGAAGAGTAAAAAAAGATTATTATAAGGAAGTAGTATTCATTACTAGAATCAAAGAGGTAGAAGAATATTTTGTTCAAGCAGAAAAAGCCCAACCTATTTGCAATGACAACTTGCTACTTGGTTTATCAGTGTAATCTTATTTTGTTTCTGAAAAGAAAATATAAATTATTCCCTTTGCACATGTCATGATATTTTAGGGGTTTTTTTGCATGAAAAGGCAAATATCCTTTTCATGGGACATGACATTGAGAAGCTTAACTTTTTCAGTTGTCATATTGCAATAGTGCAAGGTCTTTGAAATATTTCTTTTTGTAGGAATTCAGTCTTATTCAGTAAGTCCTAAAAGACTTGTAAGTACCTGACTTCTTGTTGTCTATTTGCACAACAGCAAAAATTCTTCATTAAGCATCAAAGGCATATAAAAATATTAATTCAGTTTATGAGATGTATTTATAAATAGTTTGTCTGATTATGTTCTTAAATTCCAAAACAAATTATGCTTTGAGTCACAAAATTTCTGGCCAGTGTAAATTTCTATGGAAGATTTCTGGGTTTACTATGCCATTCCTAAGAAATCTTATCATGTTGTACAGGATAGTATAAACAGAAATCTCATCTCCTTTTCTGCAAGAAATTATCTAAAAATTTACAGACCACCCTACTTTACAGAGGACTAAAAATACACTGGAAAGATGCAGTTCTAGGAAAAATTAAAATCACACTGTATCTTTACAGATATTTTGAAAAGTGTTGATACATATACACTTGATAGCTTCTTGCTAGGTAGTATGATTGCTTCTGAGTACATTTTTTCATACTCTCCCAAATGGCTCTGCAGAGATATAGATGTAAAGATATTATGAGAATCAACTATCCACTGAAGTATGTTGTCTCCTAGACTTCAATGTCCTGTATGTCAATGGGGTACAGAAGCAAAGGGAAAGAATTTTTCACAGATGGGTTTGACTGGGAAAATGAAAAGTCAACTTTGTGGCAGGGAGAGCAGAAAAAGGCATTGAATAGTTTCTCCTTTCTACTCTATTTTTGATTAGGTACTTGACCTTCTGGAGAGGTGTGGAACAAATAATGGTCCTGGATTGAGATCTGAGAACTTCAAGATAAGTTCCCATCTATACTGACTGTCCTAAGCAAGGTAATCTGCTTGGTATTCTGCTGTGAGTGAACTTACTGAATTTTGTGTTTAAGTGAGTGAAAGCTCTCTCAGTAATACTGGGTTCCTTTTGTAACTACCCCTGAAAATAGCTGAATGGAAAACGAATTTCCTTCGTGCAGGAAAAAAAAAAAAATCCACATATTTCTGGTGGGACAATTTGGGGGAAGATAAAAATGGCAATTCACTGGCATTTGGTTTTCCATCAGTGGATAGACTGTCTGTCTCTTCAGCTTCCCAGGACACTCACCCTGCCAGTCATCTGTCAACCAGGCAGACTGGGAATCACATTGACTGTGTGAAGGAGTGGGGAACTTATTGCTTGGGAAGCCACAAAGGATGAGTAACTGCTCTGGATTCTCAGCTTCCACCATGGGAAGACATAGAGTCAGGATTCACAGGTTTCATGAAAAAGGAAGAAAAAAAAAATAAAGAGAGAAATAGGATAAAATGTTGCTTGCAACCAAAATCCCAACAAATTTTCTTCCAAAAGATTTCCAGCTAAGACTCCCTGAATGATGAAAAAACCCACATGTAGATGTTTTGTAGAGTAGTAAATATTAGAGGACAATACATTGAGAACTTTTTCTTTTTAGAATGGTTCCATGATATAGGTGATGCTATAACTATAAATAGTCAGGTAAGCCAAACATGCCCAATAATTTTATTATCTAAAAGTAAATGCAGACTTCTGTTCTGTTAACATGAGTTTTCTCAAGGGGAGCAGTATTATTCAGAGCAGAAAAGGAAGTAATAGAATTCTTTAAGTGATAGGGGAAAAGCTTTATTGAATGTACATAACAGCAAAAAAAGTCATTTTTATAGGTCTATTAGAGTACATTCAGACTCTTAGAAAATCACAACTATTGACAGATTTAGAAGACAAAAGATCTGTATAGAAAAAAATCCTGCTCTAATTATTGGATAGCTTGCAATTAGAGAAAAGCAAAATCAAACTACTCATTGATAGGTAGTGACCAAATATAGAATGAGATGTGCTGAAAATATTTTTCTACTGATTTCAGAAACTGTAAAATAGAAGTTTCATTGGTAACATGCTTAGAAACAATTCTTGTTGAGATTGATTTTGTCATACAGAAAAGCTACTCTTTGGTCTTCATTTTTCATCATGAAAAAAGGAAAGAATATTGTCACAGTATTTGAAGTCATATAAAGGAATTATCTTTTGAAAGTAATTTGTCTACTGCTACCTTTTATATTACATTATAGATAAAAGGTTTGGCCATTAGGCAGTTTCCATATCAAGGAGACATTGCAGTTTTCAATAACAGCAAGTACAGTTATGATATTCCTTAAAAAGTAGCTCTGTTAAACTAATGCTATTTGTGTTCAAATGTAAACCTCTCTCACTAATTCTATATCATGAATCGCAGCTGAAAAATACAGGTTTATCTTTCTACAGTAAATTTTAAGAGTGCCCAAACCATGGGATGCATTTTTAGCTTCTGGAGAACTACAGTAACTTGAACAGAGACCCACAAAAGATGATACAAGGTATGGATTTGGCCCTGTGTCCAAAAAAAATTTCTGGACAGCAAACTGTACTGACAGGTAGTCCTTGGGGCTTTAGGAGTCACTTGGAAGTTTGAACTGAAAGATGCAACAAAAGTTTTCTTGGTGTTTGTTTATATCTTGGACTTCCTTCTAACATTTAAAAACAATGATCCATATATTAGGCTCATGCGGCTTTAGTGACTCAGAAGTGGTTTGCAGTGGTGTTACATTTTGCAAAGCAGATTTGTGTTTAACTTGGATTGTTCTGGAGTGAGAGGAGAGGATTGTCCATCGGAAAATGGTTAGTTATTGGTTTTCTGCTTTCTGAGGCAACCTGTGCAGTGTGGAGTCCAGAAAAACCAACTTGTCTGCTTCCCAGGCATAAAGTCCTTCAGTAGGTAAGATTGAGCCATATATTCAAACAAACACAAGCCAGCACTTCACTTAATGTGTTTGTTAGATTTCTCCCCCTTTAGCCAGTGCTACTGTAGTCTTTAAACAGTGTGACAGAAGTACACTTCCACTTCAGTTAATGGATTTATCAAATACCTTATTTCATGCTTTCTGCTTTTGATTTATGAATTTTGATCCCAGAGACAAGGACCCTGTGAGTATTGATTGTGGAAAATGTCAGACTAACAGAAGTTAATTTCACTTGTACATGTGGAAGTCTGTGATTCTCTGACAGCGCTGTCTGTGGAGAGCGGGCTGTC
Organism: Sitta carolinensis; assembly: GCA_032173965.1. Taxonomy (NCBI): domain Eukaryota; kingdom Metazoa; phylum Chordata; class Aves; order Passeriformes; family Sittidae; genus Sitta; species Sitta carolinensis. The sequence goes on along the minus strand of CM063284.1, from coordinate 59,848,283 downwards.
ACCCAGCCCAATCGCTGCCACAGCAGCCAGCCCCTCCACCCTGTGCACCAGGTTGTAAGTGGGTGTGGGACTGGCAAAGGGGTCAAAGAAAAGGATGCCTGGAGTCAGGGCAGGGCAGGAGGAGGTGAGCTACTGTGGATCCTGCCCCTCTGTGACTCCCTGCACATGATTGCAAAGCATCTCGTGGGATAATGAAATGTCACCCTGACAGCACCACTACTAGTTGGTGACACTTCATTTATCAAATAACTTTCTTTGCAAATTGTAAGCATTTATTTATTTTAATTGGCAGAATCCAGATGGCACTCCTACAGTGGGGCACTTTAGTGATAGAAAGTAGATGATTTGTACTCGGTCTTTGTACCTCTTGCATTTGAAAGGTGGTTAAAAACTTCAAACATCCTGCTCTGTTTTAATTTTGAAAGATGTTATCTCAGATGGCAGAAAAACAAGAATTAACTCTGAATGTTAAATGAAAATTAATAAATGTTATTGATTCCTGGTCTTGTTTCTTCACAAAAAAAAAAAAAAAAAAAAAAAAAAAAAAAGATTCTCACTAGGCATTGACATTGACGAGGGTGAAAAGATCCCCACTGGGTTAAGCATTTGCTTTAGACCTGCAATCTGCTTTTTTCTTGACTCTTTTCACTGTACTTTTCATCTGGCACTTTTTGACAAGGAGAAATATCACAGAAAAACTAAACCACATTGTTGCTGCTGATTTTTGTCCTAAAATTAGAAGTACCTATAATAATGTAGGAAAAATGCTAGAGGCTATGAAAGGGTTAAATTGTCTATCCAAAGTTAAAAGTTGAAGTTACAATTAAAAAGTGTACAGAAGTATTTATGTAGACAAATACAGATAGCTGAACACCATAATAGACCGTAATAGTTTTAGGGCTTGAACTACTGAAAGAGTGGAGAATAATCTGTTTATTCCCCAAGAGAAATATCTTTATTTTTTCCCACTTGAAAGATTAATGTCACTCTAGATAATTCAAGAGTTTTGGATAAATGAGGGTGTGTGGGGGATGTAGAGGGAAAAGCAGCAAAAAAGAGATTCTATTGCTTTAATTTCACTTTAAATGGCAAAGCACTCAGGGAATGCTGGCTAATATGAAGGCAGCATAAACAGGTAAAATGCAAAAGGAATTTTTTGCTTATGACCATGGGTGGAGGGGAGAACAAAGTCCTGTGTGTTTCTCCCCTTAATCACCACGCTTGAAAACTGAGAAGTGTTAGATTATATAATGACAGTAATATTTTTTTTTAAAAAACAAGACTTTTAAAGGGAATAATGTCTTTTATTTTTATTTTTTAAATCTGGACATGGACACATTAAGGAAGTAGCCTAGGTTTCATCTTATTTAGATATTTCAAGGGAAATAAAGCCAACTGTTCTTTGGCTTTCACAGCTGAAAGAAATGTTATTAGAATGCTGATCAACTCTTAGTCAAAAGGTTTTCACCATGGAATATACCTATGCTGCTCCTCTTTGCCTTTGGAAGAGTTGGATTTATCCACATGTGGTAGAGGACAAACAGATCAACATGAGAGGGTTTATAGACTGGAGGATCAGAATGAAGTATGCACCTCTTTAAAGATATTCACTTATAATCCCATTGGACAGAAACTGCAAGGCTTCAGACAAAACTGTCAAGACAGAAATATAAAATTTGTACACAGATGAAGGTAGGGACTTGTATGGGTCATACACTTACAAACACCTCAGTGTGTCTGGATGGTAAACCTAATTTCAGAAACTTTTTCACTTTTTGGTTGATTCTTTCTTCTTCTTTCTTTTCTTTCTTTCTTTCTTTCTTTCTTTCTTCTTTCTTTCTTTCTTTCTTTTTCTTTCTTTCTTTCTTTCTTTCTTTCTTTTCTTTCTTTTCTTTCTTTCTTTCTTTCTTTCTTTCTTTCTTTCTTCTTTCTTTTTCTTTCTTTTTCTTTCTTTCTTCTTTCTTTCTTTCTTTCTTTCTTTCTTTCTTTTCTTTCTTTCTTTCTTCTTTCTTTCTTTCTTTCTTTCTTTCTTTCTTTCTTTCTTTCTTTCTTTCTTTCTTTCTTTCTTTCTTTCTTTCTTTCTCTTTCTTTCTTTCTTCTTTCCTTCCTTTTCTTTCTTTCCTTCTTCTTCCTTTTCTTTCTCTTTCTTCTTTTCTCTTTCTCTCTCTCTCTCTCTTCTCTTCTTCTTTCCTTGTTCCTTGTTTCTTTCTTTCTCTCTCTTCTCTCTCTCCTTCTTTTTTTTTTTTTTTTTTTTTTTTTTTTTCTTCAATGCAGTGGTATTCATTGATGGTAGCATTTAATTTAGTTAAATATCTTCCTGTATGGTGGGGCAGGCTGTGTCATCACCTGTTCAACTGTTTCAACTGTACTTACACCACTCACATCCAGTCCACATGGTTTGGCTTGAGACTTAGATTAAAAAATGTCATCAGACATACATACAACATTTCTATCTAACAAGGAAAGTAAACCCATATTTTTAGTTTTGTGGAAATATGAAAGATATTATGGTAAGGGGCTTTTTGAACTTTTTTTGCTATAAAATATATGTATTTAATGGGGCACGTTAATTCTATGTTTTTTACTAGCAGGCCAGAATTGCATATGGCCATTTGCATGTGCAATTTTAAGTCATATTTACATGTTATCCTTTAACAACAGTTTGACAAAATCATAGAACCTTTGTTTAATGGAGACAAATGCAAACAAATACTCCATCTCTGACATAAATACACAAAATCAACTGTTTGGGAGCATGTGAAAAATATATGAATGTATTGCATATGTTTATATGGCAATCATGCATTTAAGTTTGAATCTCTAAACACACACGTGCAGCTGCATGTGTCCAAATTTGCTAGTATGTCTAAACCAGGCAACAAGGAATTAAAGAGAATGGAAAATGTACAAAAAATATTTTTTTCCACATCAAGCCATGATACACACTGAATTTATAGCTTCCATTTAAAGAAACAATAAAATTAGGATATTGTATTCAATTTTCTGTTAATACCCTTAGCTAGATGGCTGCAAAGAACAATATAAATGTTTTCAGCTGTAATATAAATCAGTTTTTAAAATTATTTTATCAGTACAGTTCTGAAAAGGTAAGGCAATATGGCTGAACAAACACAAGAACTGTAAAGTGGATATTTCATTAAAAAAATTCTCTCAACTTATAATACTTCTATATTATTTGTAAAAAGCCCACAAAGACAAAACCTAAACATATTTTTTTATGTGAAAGTAAATGTTATCTTTGATAGTTTCAACCATTGCATACTTTTCTTTTGTAGATTCAATTCCTCTTTAGGAAAAAAGGCCTGGTTTCTTAGCTGGAAATATCTCTTTCGTAAACAGTGTTCATGGAAATCCCTTGGCATAGGCATTGAATGCAGACAAAACATAAGGAAGGTGGGATTGTCAAGAGATGCCCGAACAATTATGAATATTTTTATACATCTTATGTTTTGCAAACTTGTCATTATTTGACCCACACTCTGTCTGACACAGAAACATATTTTAATGTTAACAGAACCGAAAACCACCACCACAAACCCCAGGCTGTTCTCCTTTTCCCGAGGACTTCCTGAGGACCTGAACAACGATGACCTACTGAGACAATGTTTTCTTTTTTCCTTTAACTGTGAAGCTTTCTGTAGTGGTAGCAATTTGAAAGTTTTGGCTCTAGGTGGGCAGTACATATTTTTTTTCCATTTAAAGGAGGGGTTTCACTTTACATCACTTACAAGAAGAGTAAAGAAGAAAGTATTTAACAGTGTACATGATGTCTGCATCTGGGAAGATTCAGCATAGTGTATTGAGTCTACTGTAGGTGATTTATGTAGATAGAAAAATATTTGCTTTTAAACAGGTTTTAAATATGTTTTAGGAAGATTTGTTACTGTTGTTACTGTTATGGAAATCTGATATAAACAAACCTACTAATATTATATAAAAAATTCTCAAAATACTAACAGATATAGAATGTGTGATTGTGGGGTGTTTAAAACTTTGCTGACACTAATGTGAAATCTCCTCTGGTTGTATGTCATGGGATCATCTTAAATCCATCCTAGGGAAACCTGTATAATGCTGGTCTTGTTCATAATTTTCTTCTGTGTAAATAAATGTCTAAAATTTTATTTTTTTTTCTGTAAAATGACACACATAAATGGCATTAAGAATGTTGTTTACAAGGTATGGTTTTTTCCCTGCAGTCCTTCCTCTAAAAGAGATTCCCTATACCTCTAAAGCGTAAGCATTTAAGAGGCTTAAAATATATATCTAATACAATCCAGTAGGTCTAAAATAAATATCCATTGTCATGAGTTTAAATCTAATAATTTTGGATTTACTGCAATAGTCTGCTTTATTTACTGCATTAGCAATAGTATAGCCCTACCATGATGCTGCTGTAATTGTAATTATGTGGAGGTTTAATTTTTTTGTAGTAGTCTTCCAATTAATTTTCATTTTTGTTTTCTCAAATAATCAAAAATGCTGACAACTTCAGAAAGATGGTTGCACAAAAATCTATTTTGCTCAGATATATTTTCCTTCAACTCTTAAATGTTGAATGTTTTTAGAGGAGCTCCTAGGAAAAGGTTGAATTTGAGATTCACCTTAATGCTTAATTTTATTTCTGCTAAAAAAATGAGTTAAAGAAATGCCCTTGCTTCAGAATGAAATTTCTTCCAAATAAGGTGTAAGAGGGGAGAAAATCTATCTTCTTTGAAACGCAGCATCAGAATATGGATTTGAAATCAACCCGGTTTAAAATAATAATTTAATTTTTGAAAATTTTCTTAGAAATTTTTTAAAGTAGTTTAGGGCTTGGATTTTGTTTCTTCTGAGTGACGAAATGATGGATAAATTGAAGGCCTAAAAGCCTGATCCCAAGCTCACTCACACTCAGGTGGAATACTCTCTTAATTTGAGTTCTAATGTACAAATGTAGAATTTAAGCAGCCTTATCTTATACTTTGCTTATTTGATTTTGACTAAAATTTTAACTGAACTAGTAGAAAGCATCAGAAAAGCCTATTGATAGAGAGATTTTAAAGTAGCATCTTTGAGTGTATTTAATATTTATTTCATAAGACAAGAACAATAGAATTATTTAGTAGAATGGTTCTCAGGTTTCATTTGATTTTTTATGATGATCTGGTTTAATGCTTGTAAATATTACCACCGTCTCAGACTCATGCTGGTAAAACTAGATCACTCTGGAAAACACCACTCTTTCTAAACTTGCTTAAATATTCAGCTCTTTATTAAAGCCTCTTGGAGTTTTTATGTCAGTGATTCACCACTGTTTTAAATATGCTGTGGATACACTGAAAGCTGAAGACAGGACTATCTTTGGTCTGTTCTCCCCAGTGCAGGAGTTGTTTTTCCCATTTTGATCAGTGATCCCTGGCAACAGGGAGCAGATAATGCCCCATTCCCAAGCACAATGCCCTGTTGTTTGCCCAGCTCCTGTCTCCTTCTCCCCTTTTCCTAGATGCTGGTGTGGTGGGTATGGTTAACAGGCCCCACCAGCTGGTGTATCAGTGCAGACATAATTGCACATGAATGGGTGGGGAGAGAGGAGAGAGGGGAGAAATAAAACAGATAACAAGCAAAGGGAAAAAGTAGCACTGTAAACAAGCAGCATATTTTTTTCCCCTCCACAGATCAAGCTTTTGTGACTGGAGGCAGTATCTATGTGCCGCCTGACTTCTAATCCATATCGCAAACAGCTTCCAGATGCCTGAGTCCCCACCACTATTCTGGCATCCCTACCCTTCACAGATGCCTGTCTATGAGGGGGGTCTATAAGTAAAATTGGGTGTATTTTACTAATCATTCATTTCCAATCTTCCTGAAGGGGAACTTTTATTAATAAACTCTTTTCATCTGTCTCTTTGATTAGGAAGAGGATAATCGCTTAGTCATGTGAAAAGGGGGAAAAAAAAAGATTGCTGGGGGTCGCCTTTTCTAACATGTGCTTGAGTGGAAGGAAACAAATAAAAACCACAGAACAATGCGGGTACTAAATGGTTCCAGTTGAGCTTGAGTGGTGGAGGGGAGTTTGAATAGAAACCGTGGCGGCTGGGCTGGCCTCCCAAGGCAAGCAGAACTAATTCCCCTGATCCCGGCTACCCTGCAGGCAGCAGGCACATCAGCTGGACCTGGCCAGCACAGCCGGCAGGTGCCAGCGAGGGGAGGATGGGCAGGGACAGGGCCTGTCATCCACCCCTCCGGGAAGGGGCGGCTCAGTGCAGGATGCATGGCTTTCTCTGCAGGTTGTAAAGTTGATGAGAAGAAATTCAAGATTTTACTCTTTGCTGCGCTTCATTCTCAATATAACTTCCCTTATCACTCAGCTCAGGTTACTACACTGGGGCTTACTGCTGGGCTAATTCTTGGACATTTCTGTCTAAGGGGAATGCATGCTGTCTGGTGACCACCAGTACTTAATTACAACAGACAGACTGGAGAGATATTTTCACACTAAGGCGAGTTGGTCTTCCAAACTATACTATGCTTCTATTTAAGCCATGTTCTGGGTTTGGCCCACACTCAAAGGATGATTTTTAACAATGAAATGCTGTAATTTTCATAGAACAGTGAATTCATGACATCAGTTGGCATTAACATGTATCATCCCACTGACTCACCTGGAGCCAGAGACTGATGATGATGGAGTATATTATTTACATATGTCATAGTCATAAAAGCGTATTTAATTAATTCAGTCACACCTATTATCACTCACTGAAAAGTTTGAATAACATTTCTTTCTTCTTTCCCCTCTAATTTTTCACTAATCAGGCTGAAACCTCATTTGCATGGTTGAGAAAATGTAGATTTTTATTAATATTTTTTTTTTATCCATACTTTCCATATTTTGCAATACTGAGGTCTCCACTACAATTTTATGGAATGCTTTAGGCTCTGAGACCACAGCAGTATAATGTAGACTTTCACAAAGATTACTCTACTCCAAAATGTAAATGTTAATGCAAAATTGACACTTTATTACATGTGTTCTCTAACACTGTATTTAGGTTTTCTATTCTCCATCATCATAGTAGTTATTAATTCTCTTTTTATTTCTAGAAACAAACCAGAACAAATGGAAACTTCATTAATGAATTTCATCTTTTTTGAGGAAGATATTAGTTATCTATTAACTTCAACATATCTAATCAGAAATTTAAATGTTTCACCGTTCTGGAGGTTTCATGTGTTGCTTTTACAAGGAAATAGTAAATGTTTAAGACATATCTAGTTTTTTCTGCATTTCAAAACTGTCTGGGATCAAACATTTCCAGAAGAGAGAAAGAAACTTGCTCATTCATTGGAGATGGGGCTTTGGACAGTTGCATAAAATTAAGGTTTCTTGTCTGACTTCTGCAAATCTTGACTTGAAGCCAGGTTTTCCAGGTGAAACCCAAGGGCTCTTTCTGCTAGTCTGTTGACTGCTCTGTGTTGCTAAAGGTGCATTTTCAACAGAATTTTCATTCAAAAGCAGTGAATCTATTTTGAATCAAGAGGTGTAAAAACGGATTAGTTACTGAAAAAGCCTGAATATGATGGACCAATTTAATCAATAAATGCTTAGCCAAATCTAACACTGTATGTATTAAATATCAGGAAAATATTATTTTTCCCATAAATGAATGGTAGACTTCCTAGAAAACTTGTGCTGACATTAAAACAAATAATCAATGGGTTTTTTTAAAAGCAAGAATTTAATAGTGCTTGATTTTTTCCTCAAATCTTTTACTTTAGAAATCTGTAAATAGGAAACAACTTTTACTTGCAAATTTCATGAAGAGAACTGTCTCTTACTCATAGCCAAAGAGGAAAACTAGAGAAAATAGAATGTAAACCTGAAGAATCACTCAATTAAAAGAGAACCCACAATCTTCTGTTATTTTTATATGAGGAAGATATTTGTAGATGCAGAAGACAGCAAAAATAACCTCCAGCTTGCATGGTTGCCTGAATTCCCATGCTGCAAGGAGGCTGAACGAATGTGGATGTAGCCTGAGCTGAACATGACTCCTCTCTACCAAGCCCTTGAAAGGTGATGATCACTGCTGGGAGGTATGGAAAAATGTTCCCAAAAGGTGCCCAATGGCAGTGAGTTACGTAACAGCCAACATCAACAGCTTGTGCTGCTTTTGGACCATCCATTACACAGTGTTTTTTTGTGACAGCTATTTTTCAAGGACTGCTTGGAAGAAATCAGCTGATCACAAGGCATGAGTTGAAAAGGGGACATCCTGAGATCTAGGGTGAAATGTGAAGGGAGCTTCTTAATGCGCTGAGCAAAAATTATCATTCAAGCTCTTGATGGTTGTAACTTAAATAAGGGTGTCTGTCCTTATTGTTTTCTTTCTGATTCAGTTCAGGCTATTATTTCAGTCTATTGTGTATTATATATCTCTTTGTGAATGTTAATGTTTGTGTGTACCAACATTTGTGTTCTCCAGCTTTAATCCATAGCTATCTGCAGTAAGAGTAGAGAAGTGGAGAATAAAAGACAAAATGAGGGTTTAGTGCAATAATGATATCATTGGCTAAGTCATTGTCTGCTGTTTAGTCCTGTTCCTTCAGCATCAGCATTTGTCCCCAACAAAAGGTCCAGGTCCTGCTTGCACAGGTGTCAAAGGCCTGGTGACCTGTTCAAAGGAGAATGGTTTGCTGGTTTAGCACCTGCAACTTTTAATAGTCAGAATTTTGGCACCTTCTAGTGTATTTGGGCTCAAATGTGCATAATATAGGCACACACAGTAATGTTAGTAATGGTATTGATTCAATCTGTGGCTCGGAGGATAATACAGGATCAAGCTGCAGGGTGTAAAAGTCTGCTAATTGCTTAACTTTATATGTCATTTATGTAATGTTTAATTTTCAGTGTAGGCAGGGCATGGTGTAGGAGAAGATTCTGTTTCTATGGCACTTCTGAATTCCCTGTGGATATCAGTGAATGGTGTACCTCATAAAACACTTGTGCATAAAAGAGGTTTGCTGTGTAAATTTACCTGATTGTGACAAATTCTCTTTGGCTGCAGAAAATTTCCCAGGAAAGAGAGTATTTGGAGACCAAAACATATACAAACCATGATGCATGTTGTGCCAAAAAAAAAGAGAAAATTCTAAAACTTTCATGGATGATAAAACTTTAGTCTAATGATGAGAAAGACATTATCCCAAAAATATAGGTGCCACTTCTCTATCAGTGCACAAGCAGTCAATTTCATGGTTTTAAATTTAATAACATATGTATTCCCATGTGTGGGAAAAGGGTCCTGGTTAATTTTTGTATGCAATAAAAGGACCTTGGGGCATATTTTACTTTAATGCTTTTTCCTTTGTTTGAGAAAAAGAGCTCTCAATCAGAAAAGCAAGAGATTAACTTAGACTGCAGCATGGATGCTGGCCTGTTCAGTTAAGTGCACTACTGAAAATAGGTATACCAGATCATGAATAATAATAGATTGTTCCTTCACTTCTAAAAGTTCCTCCTTTTGAGTCTTTCTGAGGAAAAAAAACATACTTTAAAGAGCAGCATGAGATTTTGAGACAATATAAAGTTTTGAATGTATACTGAATATCTAAAAAAACCCCCAAAACCAGCCTGTTACACTAAATGATGTTTTGTTAGCATCTGATTTCTACTGCAAAATGTAAAAGCTGTTGCCCTAGGTAAAATGGTTGGTTTTGGAGCTGAACTAAACAACATATATGTCAGTTTACAATAAAGAAGTCCTTCCTCATTTACAGGTGGAACTTCCTGTGCACCAGTTTCTGCATGTTACCTCTTGTCCTACTGCTTGGCACCCCTGAGAAGAGTCTGGCTTCATCTTCTTGACACCCTCCCTTCAGATACTGATAGACACTGATGAGGTCCCCTCTCAGTCACCTCTTCTTGAGGCTAAACACACTCAGCTCTCTCAGCCTTTCCTCATAAGAGAGATGCTCCAGGCCCTTGATCACCTTTGTTGCCCTCCACTGGACTCATTCCAGTATCCCCATGTCCCTCTTGTACTGAGGAGCCCAGAGTTGGTCACAACACTCCAGGTGTGGCCTCACCAGGACAGGGGATCCTGCCCCTCCCTTGACCTGCTGGCAGTGCTCTTCCTAATGCACCCCAGGATCCCATTGGCCTTCTTGGCCACAGGGGCATTGCCAGCTCATGGACAACTTGTTGTTCACCACAACGCCCAGGTCCTCTCCACAAAGCTGCTTTCTCTTGTGTTCAGCCTGTGTGGAGAGGACTTCTTCAATCCCACACCTCTCTTCCACCAAGCACTGTTGTGATGTTTGACCAGCTCCAGATCTCTCCTTGGATAGACCAACTCATGTTATTTCATGGGGTTTGATTATTATATTTACAATTCATCTCCTCAACAACATTAAACTCTATTGTTGTCTTTGAAAATAAGCCTTCTGATTTGTTTTAGTATAGTGGAGTCAGTTCTCATGAATTGTAAGATAAACAAGAATCATGTTTGCATTCCTTTGTAAAAGATATCACCTGATGGACTTCTCAAGTGACCAGTGAAGATGGAGAGGTGGTAACTTCTCTGTCCAATCTCTGATCACTGTCCGGAAACTTATATATACGAGGTCAACAATAAAGGAGAGAGTTCTTTTTCTCTGCCTGAACGCCGGTTGTATGTGTTGCTGTGTTCCCTCTGTGCGTCACAGTGACGCTCTATGGCAAACCAGAAGAGGTCTTTGAAACACAGGGGGTTGTTCTGCTCAGTGTTTTTTTTTTAAGACAAACCTGCACTTACAGTCCCTCTTTTGCTTTATTTAACCACTGCCTTGCTGTTATCACAGCGTACACCTCCTACAAGTCAGTGCTAAATCTTCATTCAATTTTATGGTCTGCAATACAAAGATCTTAAACAGCTTTCACAACATATTCATGATGTCAATGGCTAACTGAAATTATCCTTCATAAATAAATGAAATTTTTAAACATGAAGATTAAGAAAACTTTGCCAGGCCAGCTGTGATTCTCTAGTTGGACAGTAGCTTAGACCTGTTGACACCCAAGCTTCTACTTACACCATCAGACTATGCTGCCTTCTAACTGAAGAAGATGTTTCCCAATTAGTTGTAAATTATACGGTTTTATATATTATGTTTAATTAAAGAATGAGCAAATAGTTGTGACAACTGGCAAGATGGTTATTTTGCACCATCTCAGGCTCAGCTACAGCTACAAAAGGGGCATGCAATCAGCAGTTGTCTTTAAAAAGAGCAGTTAGAATAAAATGATTAGTTTAATCAATTTAGACCTATTTTCTTAAACAAATGGAACTCCTAGAATTGCTTGCTCTGTTCAGACTGGAAGAAGACCTTGTATGATTGAAAAGGAGAGGTTTCAAGTACCATTCCTTTGTCATGCAAAGAGGAAATTATTTCATGCAATTAACATTTCCTTTACATTTACCAATGAAGCATGGTTACTGTGCTCAGGGACTCTAATTTACTGAAACAAGTGACATCTCATAAAAAGGAATAATTATTTCTGAGCTTTAAAAAAGGTCCATATAGAAAGTACGGAAGACTTATTTCTCTTCCTGATTTACTTGTAGTTCATTAGAACGTTAAAGAACTATTTGGAACATATGTTGGGATAGGAGGTTGGAGGTCAGTTTAGCAGAAGCCACACAAAACTGCTTACTGTCTTGATAAGAATAATTTCTTTCTGCATGCTTGTCATACAGCCATTTTTCACAGTGCATAACCAGTTGAACACCATGTGAGTGACTCAGGGACTTGAAACATGTTTCTGGAATTTGTTGAATCACACACTATAATCACTTAATCTGCTCCAGGTCAGTTAGGATTTTCTAGTGCATAAATACACAGACAGAAAACTCATTCCAAGACAAGCTTAAAGCAAAGTATAAGTGTGGCAGGTCCTATTAATTTCCTGTGAAAGTTTTCCTTTATTTTTAAAATGGTATTTGTGTGTTTTGGGTTTTTTTTAAGGAAAGATGTAATACCAGACTGCAAAGGTCTTCCATAAAGCCCAGTAAAGTTGGTAAGAATCTTTCCACTTAAGCACACAACATGTGGACTGGATCATGTTAACTGTAAGCTTCTACACACTTTCTCATGTTAGTTTCTCTCATTACATATGAGACCCTACTTTGTTGTATTTTAAAGCTTGCAGGTGTTAATACATTTTGACTCAGATTCTTAAGCATGCAAAATACCTCACTGTTGTGCTTGGATGAAATGAGTTGCTTGATACATTAGCAATCTATTAATTTCAATTCTTTGAAATTTGTGTAGAGTACCTCTTTAGTGATACTCTTAATCAGCAATATGCATATCCTTATCAGTGTGCTTTACATTACATTGATAGATATTGATTAAGATGTGCTTAATGGATTATCGGATATTATCTCCTGTGCAATTTGTAAAGAATTAAGTTCATAATTTTCTGTTCTGGGATCACAGAAAATTTGATTTTCTCTAATAAGGTATGATTTATAACTGGAGTAGACAAATGATTAGTTTTCTCTAGTGTCTGAAGATTACATTTCTCAATGCAATTTGGACATAGAGATCTAAAAGAACACAGATAAGAAAGAAATCAGATGTTCATAGAAATTGTGGCATTCAGAATCAATAGAAACTTAATAATTCTAAGTACCTCTTATGCTAAAACAGAAAAGCTTTAGAGATAGCGTTACCCAGCACAATGGTAATGTCTGCCCAAGGAAGTGGAATGCAGCCCTGGCTGATGTCTAAGTAGGTTACATAATCTATTAAAGGTGTAACAGTCATATATGTTCATTTAATATATAAAAAATTAATAGAATGTCATTCATTGGCTCCTTGATATTTAAAGAGTTGTTATTTGATGTTTTTTTTCTTTTTGCCTCTGAGTTCAGAGTTAGCCCTAAACTGTTGTCTAAATTCAGTTTGCCCTACATTTTAGTGATGAGTTACACACGTGGCACACCAAGCTGAAGAACCTAGACCTCAGGATAAGGTATACTCGTTATTAATAGGTCAATCCTAAGCTTTTTCTTCCGATTTTGGCACTTTTCCTTATATTCCCTTGTGAAATGAAAGGTTCTTTGCATCTGAGACACCTATTGTCCATATTTTAGACCATAAATTAAGACTTATAATATTTTTTTATTCAGTAAACACTATGTATTTTACACTGAGTCCTATATGGGCCAATATGAAGTATATTCCTGTTTATAATTCTATAATGAGACAAACTCAAAACAAATGTAACAAATAAAAGATTATCAAAATTCTGGAATCATCCAAAACACAGATTTTGGTTACAATAGATCAGTTGTCTTCCATTTTTACTCATGCCTCAAAGTTAAATGATGAATTTAAAAATTTAAAATTGCTTTTAAAGAGCTACAAGTTGAGTTGGGGCAGCTATTTTGAGCTGATATATTGGATGTGGTGGTGCAAACTGTTGCATTGTCTATGTCTGCAAGAAATTATGAATTAATGGATCTGTTCAACTGATTCTTTAATAATGAATAAATTTTTCAATCTCCTATTATGCTAGGAAAAAATTGCTTTGTCCAGATCTATATATTCATCCTTATTTTTTTTAAGTTCATGTTTGCATTGCAGCTTAACACTGAAAAAGATTTCTTTGGAAATTGTGATTGCTCCAAACAATTTAGTTCTAAACATTTGAAATAGTACACAAAATGACATCTGCATTTGGGTAAATACATCAGATATACAGAAATGTATGAAACTTCATCACATCATTTATGGTGATGCTGTTAAGCTGCAAATTGCACTGAAGAACATGTTAAAAATAAAGGAGACAACAGTCTGCCCATACTGTTCCTTTACATTAATCTGAAACTAATTCTGCATCAGCATGAAATGAATTGGATTTGGTTCATAACCAGGTCTTGAATATTATTTAGTTCTTACCAGGGCTACATACAGAGATGTGGAAGCATCAGTCATAAATCATGTTTGATAATGGACTTCATAGGAAGAGAGATATTCTTGTTTCATGGCCACGAGCAAGAACTGAGGTTTAATCAGCTTGGTGAGTGTAACATGTACTGTATCTCTAGCAAAAACTACTAAAAGCAAGGAAAAAAATGGCAAATATATATGAACTCCCCAAGATTAGAGTTTTTTCTTTAGGTCCCAAAAGGGCTCTTTAACCTTGATGCAGAGGCCCTCAAGGATCTGAAGTGCTGCATCAAAGGTTTCATTCATTCATCTCTGTGGTAGAAAGCATAGCTGGCTTCCCTTTTTTAGATATTCCTGAGATTGTACAGTCTAGTTATCAGTGAAGTGCTATAAAAGGAAATGTTTTGTGACCCCCAGAACAGTAATAGGGATGAGAATATCCTCCCTAATTATTGGGGTTTTTTTTGTCTATTTTGGATCTGAAGTTAAAGCATCTGGAAGAACAAGCACTTTTGAGACTGATATTAAGAGATAGGTTTTCCCATGCTCTCTCATTCTTGGTTGATTAGCAGATTAGTGTGCATGAGCAGGGAAAATATCCAAGCCTTGGAGATTTTTGTTATGGATAAATTATTTAAATCAGAACACTTTCTCTCTAGAGAACAGACTACAGAACAAAACAGAACAAACAAAACAAATTACCTCAGTTCTTTGGACATAATCCTTTACCAAGAATGTTTGCAAAATAGAGTGAAACAATTTCAAAGAATTTGACTGAATGCATTTCAAGATCCCACTCCTTATCTTGAACGAGGCCAAAACACAGCTATCTCTAAAACAGGCTCTGCTCATTAACCTATCATCTAGGAACATCCAGCTTAGATCTAAAAAGACAAAACCAAAAAAATCCAAGAATGAAATATAAATACCACATCTAGTTTCAGGAAAGCAACCTGTACACAAAGAGATTAAATTCCTCGGCCGAGAGCTGACAAGCTGCCACTGGCAGATCTCAGCTCCCAAATCCTGCAAGTCTTACCTGGGTACTGGAGGAGATGGATTTTAATTTTGCAGAGTCCCAGCTGTTTCTGTAGAACTAAATGCTTGCTTGAAGAAGACCTCAGCAGTTTACATGCTGGAAGTCTAAATGCTTGAATACCCAAAAACCTCAGCAGTCCATATGCTTGAAGAGGATATAGTTTAAGCACAGCTTCAGATCTTCTGGCATTGTGATATGCTCGCACCAGTGGAATAGCTGAAAAGTGCAGATTTTAACAGGGTTTTAACTACATTGTTTTCTGGCTTTG
Source organism: Sitta carolinensis (assembly GCA_032173965.1). Taxonomy (NCBI): domain Eukaryota; kingdom Metazoa; phylum Chordata; class Aves; order Passeriformes; family Sittidae; genus Sitta; species Sitta carolinensis. The sequence continues at coordinate 59,833,035 of CM063284.1, read as the reverse complement.
ATTCATGAGTTGCAGATTCACAAATGAATTAAAATTGTCTTGGTTGCGGGTAAAAAATGTTTTCACTGGAGGGGTCATCCCTAATTAATTATGAACAAAACACAAAGCAAGCTAAAGTTTAGATATTTTTATTATATTATTAAAAAAAAGACTCTGAAATTTGACCAAAAATCAATTTTCTCTTTTGAATTACAGATATAGATAGGTCAGGTGGCTTCTAGCTACAGCTGGTAGATGATACTGCCTGGTCAGCCAAATGCCTCCCTGTTTGGACCCTGAAACTGACATAGATATAATGGGTAAAGTACAAATACCATTAATGTCATTGCAATGTTGTCATTAATTTTGGAGATCTAATATCTACGTCAAACTCTGTTTTGTGGATCACTGACTAGAGGCAGAATAGTGAGGATCCCTGAGTAGTTGTTTGTGACTACCCTGCCTATGGTTGATCTGGTCAATTTGGCTACATTTTGAAATTTCACAAAATTCGTCACAGGAACATTTTCAGAAGACAGTCTGAATTTCGGGACCCCAGAAAAATCACACCTTACTGAACATCAAAGATGCATTATGGGTTGTAGTCACTTTGTGTGATTATTTTGATATCAGTCATAGAGCTGCAACCATTTTCAGTGCTGTCAATGTAACTGTGAAATAGCACAACTGCGTCTGGCAGCAGACAGTGGGGAACAAAACAAGACAAAAAAAATCCCAACAAAAGCTGCAAATAAAACCAGTGCACATTATGCAGAAATTGCCTTGGCATGCAGGTCATTGGTGATTTCATTTGTAAGTAATGTTTTGATCGTCACAGATTATATGTTGCTCTCATCCCCTTGACATTTGTTGTGCAGCGGGATTGATTTTTGTGCTCCAGTATGAAAAGGTCACTTTGATCAATGCAGTGTAATTGGCACTAAATTAGGATCATATCAGGTTATTTTGCTATTTAATGATGAAATATTAAAGAATAGCATGGGAAGATTGCAGGCACTAAAGTGCACTTTAAACCTGCTGTAATGATGTTTTATTTTGTGGGAAAAATGGAGAGAAAAACAACTAAAGTGCAGAAAATGACTGTGATGTATTGGAAGAGTGGCCTGGAATTACGTATTTTCACTTGAAATAGACTGAAAGCCCCAGACACAAAACACCAAACCCAGCAGTCAGTCTTGAATACGTTATACATAGAAAGCCCTTCTAAAGAAGTTTTAATAATGCTCATTATGTACTAATTACACGTGTCAAGTTTCACAATCTGCATATGATGACTGGGCAAAAAGTAGATTGCTGAAGTTGTACACTTAGGCCATGATTCAGGGCAACACTTGAAACATGTTTGGCCACCACTAAAAAAAAGTGAATAACTAGGCACAGACTCAATGTACATCTGTGTGGGATAGTTATAAGCACTTCATGTGCTTCCCAAAAACCATGGTACAAACATGTCAGAATTACTCAAAGGACAAGCTTAAGCCATGCTTGCTTTTTAAAACAGATACTTCTTTAAGTACTTCTACTACTCTTTTTAAGGCCAAAAGTTGCTTGCTTCATTCCCTCCTTGTTTTAAGAAAACTCAGTATTACACTATTAGTACTTGTAGAAAAGTCTCTGTAGTGTAAAGCCAAGGTTTACATCTTAAGCTTCTAAGTTTGTACTCCAGCTAGATAATGTACTTAAGGAGAGCAGAGCTCCAGTGAGATTTCCTGCAACATTAGCTGCCTTTAAAGAGTAATCTTTTGATTAAGATTTTCTAAAGAGTGGATGGAGGACACGCCGATGTTCTCAATGTTAACAGTGAAACCCTCGTAAGGTGGGTGATGAGAATTAGCTATCAGCTGTCATGTTCAGGCACCAGGCTTGATAGAACTTAAATGGGAATCTGAATGTTCAGCTCCTATTTAAATAAACAAACAAATAAATACACCTCACAACAAATCACCCACGAAAACCTAAATGCAAAGACAAAAACCTCAGCCAGTTTCTGTCAATTGTCACTGAATGCGCTAGGATTCTTCTCAAATAAACACAGTAGACAGTTCCTTAGATGAACTATCCATTTAAAAAAATATTGGATATAATCTTTAAGAACACTGACTGAATTTGAACCTATTTCTTCAAGTATTTTTTTTTAAAAATAAGCATGTGCTGATGGGTTCCACAAGCCCAGATGCTTCCTATTTAATGAGGATATATTTAGAACATGAGTTTTGTCAATATTTTTTCAGACTTTGCATCTAAATAATGATAAGCATCATAAGCAGTGTTAATAGTGTATGTTATTTTCTCCACTGTAAATACATGCTCTCTCCAATTATTCTGAAATGTTGCTGAACAAGAGGAAGCAGCATAAGATTATACTTTTAAATGCAACTAATGTTGCAAGAAATTTGTTTGAAGATTTGCTGCCATTAAGTATGTTATCTAACTGTGTCATGAACTTTAAATTGCTAAGATATTAACCTTGTAAGTACCCTAGAAATATCCTAAACCTATTAATAATACAAAACAGTAGAATTCAAATGATATAATCCACGTAAGGTAACCCCGAATGACTTATTTAAATTTAGGTACCAGGCAGTGTTTGTCCTAATCAATCCTTAGGATTTCACTTACTTTACATTGTTCTTATTAAGTCTTTGAGCTACTGAGCACATTTTGGATTTGGTTTAAAATATGTCTTTTAAAGTCTATTATGACAATACCCATGACAAAAGGAAAACAGGATTTATTAGACTTCAGAGATTTTACGTATGTGTGAGTGACCCTCTCAGAAGGAATACTGTATATCCATGGAAAAATACTCACTGAAGAAAATGCTCAAGAAACATATTGAGGGCCTGCATGACCTGAGTGTGCAGGTGTAGGCAGAAAAAAACATTTCAAAATATCCTGAGGTGGCATATCACACAATAAAGGCCATGATAGGCACTGATACTGTGTCACAGTGTATTTGATCTTCCACTGCCCACAAGCAACATACATGTAGATACTAAAGCTTGAATACAAAGGAAAGAAAATCTTTCCAGAATGAGCTTGTCCTATTTTCAGTATTTTTTCCCTACTTCTTCAGTGGTTTTCACACATACACAAAAGAAAGGAAATTAATAAAAAGAATAATAAAAAAATATCTTTCCACGACATACATCATTGGATTAAAAAGGGAGATTATTCAGGAGTCCCTGTTATGGTACTGAATCAGTGGAAAGAAAAAAGATTGATTCTAGAAAAAATCCTGTGTGTAAAGATCCTGGGATTTTAACTGATTTCTCATAGTTCTGTTCATCCTTTAAAAGATGTTTCAATAACAATTGTATTTTTACTATCCTATATAGTATATACTATATACTATATACTATATACTACAGTATTTTAAAAAAATATTTTAAATTAGTTTCTTTTATTAAAAAACTTTTCACAATAAGACAATTCCGAACAGTTTCCTAAAAGAAGTCACTGTAATTTAAAGATTGCAGTACACAGTCCCTCCATGTGATTCAAATATACGGAAAATGGGATCAATGCAGTGATTCATGTAACACAGAAGTGATGGAAATTGAGAATTTGGGAAGAATGTGCCTTCAAGAGATGAATTTGTTTCTTGACTTTGCTCTGGTAATTGAACTCTTTTTCTCAGAAAGACCTGATGCTTTGTTTCTCCCTCAGAGCTGAAAATTCTTAAATTGCTTGTGATTTAATCTCCCAGTTATTTTATCTCTTTGTCAAAAAATGTACATGAATGTCATGAAATTATTTTAGTAGTGGAATGAGAAGACTGGTGGTTTATGATAAATGGTTTTGATACTGTACCTTAATTACATATTATAAATAGATAAATTATATTACAGATAATTTAATGCATATCTAAATGTTATAGAAATCAATATGTTAGATATTATTAAAATCCTGGATGCAGATTTTTAAAACAGAATTGAATTAATACTGTAAAATATGCAAATAACTGAAAATTCAGATGCCCAGTTTTATTTAGTCAAACTGAAATGAGTTAACATATTTGTCATGTGAGATTCCTTAAATTCTTTGATGAATAAAAATAATTTTATTTATAAATAAATAAATAAATATATCCATTTAAATGTCACCACATCTAAATCCTGCCTTTGAAAATGTCAAGGTAGAAAGATTAAACTCCACCACAAGAGGGCAGCAGGAATAAAAAAGGGCATGTAGCAAAAGAAAAATGCCCATTGAATAAGCAACTTCGTAGGTACATAACTTTTATGCAACTTAAACCCTCTTCCTGCCTGTTGCTACTGTTGAAAATAAATTGTTTTACAAACCTAAGTCTTACTGCCTACTCTAGAGCTGTATATGAAGCATCTTTGGATAACATATAATGTCATTCAGAGTTCATGGTGCTAGTGATGACACAATTTATTCTAGCTCATTGTAGGGAATACCTGCATCTCTCTGCACATTGTAAATCAATATACACATGTGTTTCTGTTGCACGTTTGTAGAGGGCTTGTGACTTAGAGGGGATTATTTGCCTCTTAACCTGTCATCAGGTGCCTCAGAGTATGAAAATCCTCGCACAAAACAGGAAAAAAAAAGAAAAAAAAGGCAATAATTTCCCAATTTTTTTTTCTCCTGTATTACTCATCTGGGTGCTGAGAACTGAGCTGGTTTCCTGCAGCTCATGCCGTGCCCCATTCCGTTGCTTGCAATAGGCACACGATGCCTGCTCCCTGAGCCACTCACACCTGAGCAGACCAAACCTCCCATGCGAGGCAGCAATTCACCGTAATTTACATCCAGGTCCCTGGTCCCGTGCGCTCCATGCAGGCAGCGTGGGGCTGAGTGATGAGCTATGATGTCATTTGTCCCGAGCTGGGCAGCACTTACTGCAGCCAGCTTTACACGGGTCATGGGGTGAAGAGGACGGACAAGCAGCCCCAGAGACATCAATCAAAGCAGCACTCTCATCCTCCACCTACAGGGAATTCTGTGCTGCTCTCCTCTCCAGCACTGTAGCACCACTTTTGGGCAGAGGAGCAGCTGCAAGGCCATATCCAGAGTGGGAATGTTAGAGGAAAATCCAAACACAGAGCACAGATCTTGCTGCAGCTCAGTGGTCAACCCTAAAAGGGCTTCAGGGAGCAGCAGGGACCTCCCAGACAAACTGGTGAGCTGCAGAGGGTGTCTTAGAGGGTGCTCTCATCACAAGTGGACTCCGTGCTGAACTGGGGAGTGAAGGGGCCACTGCGAGGAACATGGATAGGAGATGAGCAATTGGGACACAGGGGTCATGGATAAGAATGTCTTATGATTGAAGAAGCAGCACAGGACCCGCTACAAGCACAGTTCTAAAGAAATTTAAACTTCTGTGCTATCAGGATGTTCAGCCAATGCATCAAACCTCCATAAACCCTTTTTTCCTTCTAAATCAATGTATAAGCTTTTCTCTTTTTTTTTTTTTTTTTTTTTTTTTTTCCCTGGGATTCCTCAATAGATATTGTACCTTTCCTGCTCTCTTCAGTCCATCTGCAGTGGGACTACAGTTTTGACTGTAGCACATTGCAGAGGAGGTTGGAGGTTGAAGGCGAGGATATGTTTTTAACAAAGGGAAAAAATTAGATAACTCTATGTCCCTTGCTTTACCTGCCCTAGGCCTCTGAAGGTGTTTTTCACAGACACGTAAGGAGTCAAGGACAGAAACAATTAATGACTGGACTGACAAACTAATTTCTTCTTGTTGTGAAAAATTGCATTATATCCACAATTTTTATCACGTATCACTGGACTTAACAATGACAGGAACAGCTTACTAAAAATATAATGTCAGATTCTGGTTTTTTTACTGATGCAAACATTTGTAAGTTTTGGAGGTTTTTTGGTTGTTTTTTGTTTTTTTTTTTTGTTGTTTTTTTTTTTTGTTCTGTGTACTTCAGCGGTATTAAGAGTTGTTACCTCTTGCTTTTGACACTTTGGGCTAACTCTCTGTTGTAACTTCTGGGTTCAAGTTGGTGAGTCAGTTTGTAAGACAAAAATCAGATTCCCAGGAAACGAATACTTGAAAAATATCTCTTTCATTCTTCATAAGGGGTCTTATTATTATTCTCATAGATAAAATGAAAAGCTCTAACTCCATCTAATGTTCAAACTGCTGAGCACCCAGCATCTGTTTGCAAGCAATCTGCTTGCAAAATATGACAGCTTTGTTATGGTATAAATATTGTACTCTTACACCGTCATGGTTACAAAACATAAAAACTATCTGAACAACACACACGATATGATACAGCATAATATAATGCAGCACACATCCTGAATTGTAATTGAAACAGCCACTTATTTGTCTTTTCATTTTATTCTTAATATTGCTTTAATGTGTGCATGGATCAGCTAATTTCAGTAAGTATAAGGATAAAAGACAGAAGTTTTTGCAAGACAGTTTTTGCACTCAGTAGAGTGATAAAAAATGAGAATACTTCTGTGACAACTAGCATTTTCAGCTCACTCTTAAGATTTCATCTGCTTTTCAAACAAATTAATACTCGTGAAAATCTTTGCCAACACTATATTGTGACGAACCATAATTAATTTGAATATTTGTGCTCTTTACATCACAGAGTGTCCCAACTGAACACTCTAAAAAGAGAAGCTGCACATGTGTTTATGAGGAGAGCTCAGACCTGCAAGTGGACATGCATAGGTAAACACACAGAGCCTTTTCCTTCAAAGCCTATCTTCTTGTATTCAGACACAAATTTGAAAATCTATGAGCCGCAATAATATTAATTCCCAGTTTCTCTGACCCCTCATAAAACAAAAGAAGGATGAGTGTTTGGCTAAAAGGATTCTAATGATGCCTTTGGACTCTTATGTTCACGTAATGACTAGTAGAAAGATTTATATGCCCTGTATAGGTATAATTAGACACCCACAAACCCATTGACCCTGACGAGGTGAAGAGCTCTCCTGCTTTTTGTTTCAGCAGTTGAATCAATACTTGCACGTTTTACCACTGTGGAGTGAAATTGAGGAAATGAAAATCTGATAATTTTGCTCCCAGTGCAGTCTAGACAGAGGAGAGCAGTTTTAGTCTTTGACAGGAAGATCTATTTCCAGTTACTCAAAAGGCTAGTGTCAATTTTAAAACTTCTCTTATTATTGATTTTCAGTTTTGTTAAAAAGGATGTTTTATTAGAAATATTAGTCCCATTTACAATGTAAGCTTATGTCTGTTTCACAGGTTGATGAAATCATGGTTTAATTTTGGTCTGAATCACAGGATAGTTTTGCCTGGTGACTTTTGTGACAAAATATGTAGTCTGAAGAAGTTAATTTCATGGTGTCTAAATCTACATAAGTCAGAGCAGAACTCTGTATGCAATGGTGCAGGTTCATCTAGGAAATCCACTGTATATGAAGAAACAATGTGGCTAAAATATCTAGAAGAAATATAGTTTGCCAAAATATAAAGGAAATATTATATATGTTTCAAGTGTGTTGCTTTTTCTGCAGTTTTTTATGTGTTTTGTTTTTAATAAAAGAAATAGTTACTCACAAGTGTAAAAACATGTAAGGATGTTCATTAAAAATCCTTTAGGTTGGACCTGAAGGCATAAGGCAATAATATTAAACTGCAAAGCCAAATGATAACACATTTCTGTAATTTTGGAAGAAGTATCAGAAAACTGATGTTAAATTTTGGCCACTACAGTAAACAGTTTCAATTGAGTATAGTGCATTATGTATGGCTATTGCCATCGATTTTGTTTTGTCATATCAACAGACTCTACTGATTTTAATGTTATAACACCTGGCTTTTACCTGTTTTATCACATTATCTTATGTGCTGGGATTTTTTGTAGAAGTTCATAATGTGTTGAAAACACACATAATCATAAGAGATCTGAATAAAATTTCAGCAGAGTCAAAAATCCTCAAGACCCCTTAAAGACAAAATAGAAGTAATTTTATATGTGCAGACTAAGAAGCTTAGGATTAGAATAGCACAGATGGTTCAAGTATTAACCAGAAATTACTTTTTGCACACACACAAAAATGTGTCAATAAGTAAGCTACTATAGAAATAAATAAACCACTTTTCTAATTCATTAAGAGAATGGACAGAAGACTGTTCTAGGGGTGCATCGCATGCTTTGTATTAATGCTCTGCCTTGTGCAAGGAGAAATCAAGGTATTATACTTTGATATATAATCAGTTCTGAAGGCTTTGAATTACACTGGTATCTCTTTCAGCTCGCTGTTTGGCAATGCTTATTGCCTTCCCCAAAACAGTTCACTCTGGAAGTAATCTCCAATGTTTGGGGCTTTTTTGTCTGTGCCTATAATGTGCTCCTGAGAGAAACAGCTCTTGGGGATGAAGAAATTGGTATTAAATATGCATATCAGGACATGCGGGGGTTTTTTACAGTTGTGACTCCTGCCAATGGAATTTTATTAAGCACAAATTAATGAACCTTTAGGACTCTCAGTCCTTTCTGAGGGCTAGTAAAAGTAAAATCCCAATTTAATAAATCCTTCAAATAAGAAAGTAACCACCCCTACCCTCAACCCTACAACTCATTACTTATGCAATCAAAGTTGAGCTTCCTGCATGGACTGCACAGTTTTTTATTTGGTTGTACTTGAAATCATAAGTACTGGTATGATGATTTTTGAATAATGTATTGAGTCACAAGGTGCTGTGAATTTTGTTAATTGAAAAGTCTGAATTCATCGCCTTCAATCACAGGAAATTATTTGCCTGATATGGAATACTGTCTCACAGAACCACAAGGTCTCACAAGATCTAAGATACTTATTATTCAGGTACTCATAGGGGTTGCCTTAGATTATCTAAATTTTTGCATTTACAATACAGTATGTGATTATTTGAAAGGACCTACAAATCATGTTAAAATTATGTTGAGCACAGACTAGTACTCAGTGTTTTAAGAGTGTCTATGAGGTACATTTAGCCCTTTAAAAGGGTTAGTTTAGACCAGACTAGGGAATGGTTACTTCACCTAGAAGCTAAGTAAGCTGGGTAATTGCAAATTACTCTTCAGTTGTTTGTTCTGATTTTTTTACTCCTCCTTCAAGGCAACTAGATAAAACTAATGGGGGAGTTGTTTGTTTTTGGTTTTGTTGGTTTTTGGGGGGTTTTTTATGAGTGTCTTTTGTTTGTTTAGGTTTGGTTTCTTGGTTTGTGTGGGTTTTTTGGTTTTTTTTTGTTTGTTTGGGTTTTTTGGGGGGTATTGTTTTTGGTTTTGTTGTTTTTGTGGGTTTTTTTGGTTTGTTTTCTGTTGTTGGTTGGGTTTTGTTGGGGATTTAGGGGTTTTTTTTTTAAAGTAAAATGAACTAAGAACACTGTAGATTGTCCCTAACAGTAAGGAAATGTACTTTTCTCCTCTCTGCTTTCACTCACTCAAATACAAGCTCTTCGGCAGGTAAATTGAACTCCAAAATTCCCTCATTTTTTGGTAAATTTTCAAAATGCTCTTTTCAGAAAAACAACTTATAAACACCAAGCAAGTATCAAAAAGTGATTTTATATTTTTCCAGGGTAAATATGGCTTTTGCTCAATATTTAGAGTTCAAGGCAGGTGGCTTTTCTTCTGTAAGAATTATTAGGTGTAGTTTTATCTCAGAATATAATTACAATATATAAAATCATCTTTTTCCCGTATATGCACTAACAATGATGGAAAATGTCTAGCAATATAAAGGGAAAGTTGCATGTAGCTTAAAGGAATAGTTGAAAGTCTATTGTTAAATAGATTATTTGCTAATGAGAAATTTGTTCTTTGAGTAACCTCTTATTTTTCCGTGTTTAAGAAACAAAATGTAATGCTGTGTAGCTAGTGACTTTTAGATCAAGATTAAGGAAAGCAAGACAAAAAACAGGAGGAAAATATCTGTGAAGTGAGACAGCACAGTGTGATGTGAGCCCTTGCCTGTTTGCAGGCTGGCTTGGCTCTGACAGTGACACGGTTCCTCTGCCTTGCACACCAGCTCCTCAGATTAAACCAGGAGTTGCAAACAGCAAGAATTCTCTCTTCTGCAACTCTCATCCTGCAAACTAGCTTAAGAACTACATGTTGTCACTTACCTGTGCAGTTTAAAGAAGAGCAATGTAGTATAATGAAAGAGGAATAAGAGCTGAAGTCCTCCAAGCTGTTGCTACTGTCCCCTACTGAGACAATTGCCTAATACCAACTTCTGCGCTTCAAGTACAAAACTTATTCTCTCCACGTCCTTGTCCATGAAGGATGGCTTTAGGCACTGTCAGTGTCCTTAGAATTATTGCATTTTTTGCTACCACGATCCCTTTTTGTTAAGTACAGGAGTAGAGTAAAAAATATCAAATTGTGTGGTTTACACCCTCTCTAATAATTCACCTGAAAGAGTAAATGAAATTTTTGTGTTTTAGAATTATGATTCACCTGATTTTTTTTAGAATTGTCTTCTTTGAAATCAAATTCATGTTCAGATGAGCTGTCCCTCCTTTTGCTTCTCATTCTTGAACCAAAGAGATTGCATGATCTTGGCGGAAGTTTCTTTGAAAAAAGTGAGATAATGTGAATGCTGAATTAGAGGGAGAGCAAAAAAACGTACAGAGAATATGAGGAACAGGAGAATTAGGTCTAAACGTACCCTCGTGCTTTACACAAACACACAGACAAGTTTAGGGAACAATTCCTATTTGTCAATACATTCCTAAATGTAGTCCCTATGCAACAACCTATGAGAGTCTAAATGCCATGAGTATGTGTCCTCAGCAACCTTTCTCTCAGACAGCTCATGAGTTTCTGTACAGAGTGGGAATGGTTTAGTGGATTAAATTGGTCAAAACTATTCAAAGCATGACAAAGTGCAAAGGCTCAACTGTTTTGTAAATAACATGTTATAAATCAATGTTAATTATGCAATTGAACATTGTTCGTTACAGCTCTCGATTGATGATGGAAGGAGCAATTAATATCTTTAAAAGTCCATAATTACATAATTATACAATAGTCTGTAATTGCAAATAAACATGTAAATATATAATTGAAAATTTTTAAAAATCTGTGATGCATCAGAAATGGGATAATAGGGACTTTACTGTTGAAGTGAACTAACCATCTCAGATGTAAGCTTGTTCATTCATATACATCAGTCTCAGTTCTCCAGTAGAACAAACGCATTTGCAGCTTGCAGTCCTTGAAAATTAGAAAGCAAAAACATAACTCTGAATTGGAGTTAAACAAGCAAATTGCATTTTTTTTTTTTTTAATTTTTCAGTAGAAGCAAAACTTATTGACTTGGAAGAAAGAACGGCTTTCAAACAGACAAAAAGGTTATGTTGAAAACAAGCTTCATGCTCTATAACTTATTAAGAAATTAGTGATTTTTTTTTTATTTGAAATTAGCTCTTTTTCTACAGTAAAGTGGATAAACACTTCAAGTAGATAAGTGTTTTTTTTTTTCTCTAAGTATAAAATAAGTGTAAATTTTTGCATTAAAACTAGGGGAAAGGCAGCAGGAGAATAGGAATAGGTTAGTCAAATACAGCAGAGTTAATAAACTATTTCATCATATCCATAAGTTAATAAGCATGCTGGACTGAGGTCTAAAGATGTAAGTGATATAATACTGATTTAAACACAGCTTGTCTGCCACTGAGAATTCCCAATGGAACTTGGGATTTTAGGCGGCAATTTTCATCACCATGAGATCTGGGATACATTTTGGAGGTGCATCACATAAACTTCCTTATGAGAAAATGTCTTTATACCTACAATCAGTGTTTGCATAGACAGACAAATTTTAATCCAGCAGTCTTTTAAAAAACAACACCGAGTCGAAATTTACATGGCAATGGAAATATCTTTTACTCTATATGAAATTAGGTAGTAATTTCTACGGCATGGATGATTCGTTACATGTTGGTCTCTGCCTACCTCTCACGGGCTAAACAACATATACATGCACTTTTTCAAGCAGATACTGTAAAGAATTTCTTTATTCTTTCAGTTAGGAACAAGGACTCACACACACGTGAGTGAACACATATACACAGGTACACACAAACACACTTGTTTGGGGCAAACATTTAGAAAGTTGTCTTGAGCTCTTCAAACAATTTTTTTTTCTGGATTGTACTTGTTGAGTGATACAGTCATGGCACAACTACGTTTTCTGTCACCTCTGTAGCCCAATGCTGTAATGGAATTGCCCACTTCGAAAACAAAAGAGACAATCCCTACACTGATATCTACAGCCCTTTCCAGAATTTGTAATGAATTAACACTGGTCCAGATGTGAAGAAAGCAAAGAGGGGTACTTTAACAGCAAGTTTTATCCACTGATTTTTTTAATGACATTGTTAAAAATGCTTTACTTAAAAAATAAATCTTTTTTTTTTTAAAAAAAAAAAGCTTTCAACAAGATTTATCATATTAAAACACAAAGAATACAATTTGTTAGTTCAGTCTGGACAAACAATAAACAAACTGCAGTCCCTGCCACCTTTTTAATTATGAAAACAGCTCAGCTATGTTATCAATCCATCTTCCTGTCCTATTTCCTGCTTACATTTCTATCTTTGTACTTTTCTCCCTCCTAACATTGTGGAACTCTTAAAGGTTAAGAAGAAATACCTGTCAGTCCCTCTTCTATGGAGTATATACATGGGATAAAAATTTAATTAGAGAATGCTGAGTCCAACAGATGAATTCTGCATTAAGTACTGAAAGTCACAGGATTAGAATGCTTATTTTTTGCTGTTGGAAATGTGGAGACTATTCCACAGAAGTACAGTGTTGATTTTTTTTATCTTCAAAGCTCTGCATTCTAGTGCAGTCTTTTTCAATTGTTCGACCAAATGTTTATGCTGTCAAAGGGACTGGCCAAAAGCAGGAATGTGATTGCTCATGTCAATTTGTCAATTTAATGTAGAACACAGAACACAAAGAGCTACAGAGGTCTTGAAATGGGTTATATGGTTCTAAGTAAAATTGAAGTACAGTGGACGATGTTCATAACTATGCCTTAAATGGTAGGTCATAAAAATTTGTGCATTGCACCAGCTGAAGTCTTTTCAGCCTGAAAAATTATCTGGAAGTTTAATTTCTAGATAAAGAAATTTGCAACAGAGAATTCTGATTGAATAATGAGTGTTTTTATTTAATCTTTTGAATGAAGAATTTCCTTCTCAGAGCTTGCTTATTCTTACTTTCACAACTGGAGGGTTGTTCATCCTCCAGTTCACTTGGCAGCATTTGGTTAGACATCAGGATCAATGGAATATGTCAGTACCTTGGGAACTGGAAGATGCGTCTAGATTTGACTCTGGTCTTCCTTTTACTTCATACTTATTGCCTTCACTGCTTCCCTGTAGGGAATGCAGATATTAGAACAGAGTTAAGTATGGAGGTGCTTACCACAGCAATTTTAATATAGCAGGTTTGGATTTATTTCCAGCAAGTGACTTTTGTGGAAGGGAAAAATGTTTCTTCGAAGCTAAAATTAGCAAGAAAAATTGGTCCAGTGAAATTTGAAAAAACATACCTCTGCTGGTCATTTATGTGCAGGAAGTAGGTGTTGTCTTTATGCCTAGCCTAACAAAGACTCAACAGTGACATGCAGTAATTTGCTCTGTGATCAGTGATGGAAAATTCCTTTAGAACAATAAAAACTGGGTCCATTCCATGTTCTGGAAAAATGGGGTTTTTTTATAAAATGGGAACATTTAATATTTTCTTACAAGGGTATATAAAATAGGAATTAATTATGAATGGATAGATGGCAAAATATTCTTAACAGTAGTCAACAATAACATATTCACATAAATACCTAGGTAAGCTTTCAGGTTTGTGAGGGATAATATCAGTAGAAGGATAGTATCAGTACCATTGAAATCAGCTCAGTTGGTTAAAACATGGTGCTAATAACACCAAGGTTGTGGTTTTGATCCCCGTATGGGTGATTTACTTAAGAGTTGAACTTGATGATCCCTGTGGGTCTCTTCCAATGCAGAATATTTTGTATTTATATCCTGTGAATCTCTCCACTGTCTTTAATATTACTGAAACACAGTGGTTGCTGATACCAAATCAAGATATAGTCAATACGTTAGTTTTATAGCTGAAATCTAAATCTGAGTCAAACAGCAGTGGTTTTAGCACCATAATAAAATAACTACTGTTAGTCATTGACAAACATTGGCTTCGAGTACTTCCTACTATTTGTCACTCCAAACAAATGTCATATATTTTGATCAACTGGGTATAAACTAACATATCAATAAAAGCTAAATATGAATCAAAACAAAGATTTACTAATTGAAATCAGATTTTTCAAACTGAGTCCATTACTGTGGACTACTATGTGTAGTCTCCTTATAACTACACTGCCTTCAAAGAAGAGATATATGGGATCAGTACATAGGTCCAAAGCTAGCATAACCAAGAGGAAGACAACAGGACTTGCTCTATTCATCATCCTCATTTAAAAGGGGTGATAGCTGAAGAATGAGAGTGCATAAGGAATACCAGGGGACTGCTCTATTGGCTCATACTGCCTGTCGACAGGTAACTACCTCCTTCTCCACACCTCTGAAGAGGAATCACCTGCAATGGTCTCCCTCTTACTCCTTTTCCTAGTTTTGCTAAGTTTATAGAGAATTAGGACAAAAAGTAATAATGTGAAATAGTTGTTTTTCCATAAAGAGATACATGCATGTTTGCATTCATGCCTATATATCTATAAAATCCTTCACTATATTTACTCTGGCTGAAATATTGGGTTAGGTACATAGGAATTATAATCCATATGCAACTGAACAGCAAATACCAAAGATGTCCTACACAAACTCATGGATTCTCACAGAAGAAATGTGATAGGATTAAGTCAAAGGGACATTTGAGTTTCAGGAGGGAAAACCAATTCTTGTTATATTTAAGATTTATAAATTATACTCCTGAGTGTCATAATTTTCTCAGGGAAGTGAGTGGACTCTTTTATGTTTGGACATTTTCAAGTCAGAAGGATAGAACCTGCTGGCTATATACTTGGAGTGATGACTTGGCAAAAAGCATACTTCCCACTAATCTTTTTTATTATTTTAATGTATCATGAATTTTCCTCAGAAAATATCTTGTATTGAACTTAGCTCTTGCAGTCTTACCAGCAATAGTCAAAACATGAAGATGCTTTGCATTGTTTAAGTAGTCTGAAGTGAATCCTTCTGTGATATCTCATTCTTCCAATGACTATCCCTTCCTTGTGCTGAAAGTAAGCAACGTGGAAACTCAGACTAAGCAGACCTGTCTATCCCTAAATTGCCTAGTAATCAAGTATATTCTATTTCAGATAATTGCAAGAAGATTTGATCATGAATGTGTTTGAAGATTTTAACCAAACGTGTCTAAAATTTAAGCAAATACTGTAGATATGCCATATATAGTGTGTGCTAAATAGGAACTTGGAATACCTTTCCAATACAGAATTTATTAATTTTTATTTCTTCTGTATGAGGAATATTATTAACCCTCTACACTTGTGTGTATTCCCAATACTGAAAAATACTGCAGATATATGAAGAGATTGTTTCTTTCTAGGAAGTTACTGTATGTCTTCTCACCTGCAGAAACTCTGGAAGAAGAATTTACACCCCAGAGGAGGTAGCTTCCTTGTTTAGTCTGGCAAAGGCCTGTAGAACATTTTGCAATTTCAGCAGCAACACCACTCTAGAAATCTACCAGCAATGTCTAGGAATTAAACACTGGTGGTAGGAAGTAGCAATAAACGCTTTTCAATTTGTCAGTTATTCTTGGTAGATGTACATTTTATTTGTAAAAAGAAAATATCTGAAATGCAAATTACTTTGGTATGTAACTATTGTGTCAACTAAGGACTTTGTAACATAAGAAGTAACAGATATCTTTATATTAATCTGAAGCATGCTGAAGGAATCTCTTTCACTGTCTCCATAAAATTAATTGTCTCTAATGATTCACAAGTCGCCATTCATAACTCAATATAAATGGTTTCCCCATTTTATAGTTTTTTTTCCAGAAAAGCTCTTCATTGAAGTGAAAATGAAAATGTTCAATGAAAACATTGCTCCACATAATACAATAGTGAGGTTAAACTAGCAAGTTTTCTTTGAAAACACACCACTTACTAAGGATGGTTTAGTGTATGCTGTGATAAAGCTGAAATTGATCCTTTTAAATACATGTCAAACTGTATGTGCTAAAGAACAGATAAAAATAAATTATTATTCTTGTCTAAGGCTATTTTTGCACTACGATACTTCTGTCTAAGAGAACATCTTATAAAGCAGCCTAAAATAAAACTTTTAATCTCTTTTTGCTTGCAGATTGTTTTTTAATCTGCTAACCTTACTTTTACATAGTTATGTGTGACATTAATTTGGCCCTGGAAATGCGAGGTGACATTGAATAATCTTCCATAATCAGTTTTAAAAGGATATCCCCAGCTCTGGGTACCTGATAAAATGTCTTTACTGAACTGAAGTTGGAAGTTTTGGGAAAACCCTTAAATTGCTACGAAGAATGCTTTCAATACATGACAAACAGCAAGCAAATGATACACTGATAAACATAGCCTTTGAATACGATTCATGTTGGTTTACTGTGGTTTATAATTAATTGCAAGTGATTCATGATCTTAGGTTTCCAAATCAAAAAGAAATGCAGACAGCTGATTCATATTTTTTACGGTGAGCAGTAATTTGTACCTAATGACTAGTAAAGTGAAATTACTGAATGTGCTCAACTGAATTTCCTGAATACATCAGTGGGAGTTTTATAATTTTACAGTCAGCATGATATATTCAGAATCAGTTTTAAAAGTGACATTTGCTTCAGATTAGGTTTATAAATAAAATTAGAACTGAATTGGCAGTATTTTTATTTTAATCCCTTTTACTGAGGGATATATAATTTTGCTTTTATGTCTCTTTACATTAATTAGAAATAGCAGTTGCAGGCACAAGATTAAAACCACCATTACATGTCAACCTCCATCAGCAAGGAGGGCATGGTCTGAATGGAAAATTAACTATTCTTTCAGTTAAAAGAAACAAAACAAAAAATACTTACTGCCTTTCTTGCATCTTTCCTGTGGATCAAGACTCCTGAAAAAGATAAGCCCAAAACTCGTAATAAGCCTGTGCATGTGCAAGGTTACAAGCTTGCTTCATGTGTGTTTCCTGCCTGGTAACTCTAGCTGTATTTGCAGCATGGATGGCCATCACAGCATCTTTTCCCACCGACTATCCTACCAATGTCTCTGCACACAATTCCACATCCCTGATTTTGCCACACCTGTATTTTGCAGTCTTTGTGTTGGTTATACCAGGTCATGACAGCTATGGAGATAGAGCATCACCAAGGAGTTGGTGCAAATTTGGGATACAATCCCAAGTTCTTTCATGCCAAAAAGGCTGTTGGACAAATGGTACAATATCACAATTTCTGTCTCTACCCCTCCACAGCTTTGTCTTCAGGGTGTCAATTTTCCCTCTTTCAACTGTGCTTTCTTGAACAGGCCCAATGGAATGACTCTGTCCATTCCTCATATGCTCTGCCTAAATCAGCATGTCCAGGACCACCTATGACTCCTTCCTGAAGCACACCTGGGGGAGGCACCAAGTGTCCCTGATGCCCATGATCCTCAGGAGAGAGGTCTGGCATCCCAGCCACATACCCAGCCCCACAAAATAAACCTGGGTGGTTCTTGAACCCCACTTAGTGTGGTTACGACCTCTGTCAGAAACGATTGATGCAGTAACATCACCTATAGCCAAAACAAAGGGCTTGTTTTCAGTAAATTAGGAAATTTTCAATAAATTATATATTTATGGGAACAAAAAAAAAAGAAGAGTTTACATCTGTATTAATCTCTCCTACACACCTACTGTCCTGGGGATATTTCAGGGAAGCCTAAATTCATCCAATACATTCAGCAGATATCTGTCTCTGTTTTTCCAAATAATTGCTCTTTTTTTGCCTTCTACACTTGCCAAAACTCTGGTGTTCCCTTTTATACAGTTCAAGTAAATTTTTCATGTTAAGTGAACAGTAAAATGTTACCAAATAACACATATTTTATGGTACCAGGAAGTTACATAAACTTGTAATATAAATACTATGTAAGTTTGTGTGCATATATATACATTATAT
>CM063284.1:59727362-59809862 GCA_032173965.1 Sitta carolinensis | reverse complement strand
GTGAGATACTTATAAGAGCACCATGGATTTCAATCACGTTTCATCATCTCTTACCTCTCAAAATCTAACACCTTTCCCAGGTTGTTTGGATGAAGTTATCAGATGTCTCCCCCGAGACATCTAATTAATGATCGTTCAGGGAATTTTTCTATCTAGGCCTGTTTTAATCATGTTTCCTAGCTAAAACTTTGGAGGGTGCTTCGATTGTGGTTCAAATGTCACTTGGATAACACACTTCAGCATCCAGGCAACATAAACTGATATAGAAACTAATTTATTTTACATATCACGGAAAATTCACTTCATTAGGTGTTCACATACCTTCGCAGTTAGTAAAGGAGACTAAAACCTCTGTTTGTGTCCAGACAGTGAGACAGCATATATACCAATCTTTTCAGGGAATAGGGAGTGCTTTTGGGATCAGCATGGCCTTTCTAGTACGCTCCTGTAAGGGGATCCTGAGTTGCTGTGGGCTCTGAAGCTTCAAGGTAGAAATCTCAGGTGAGTTTTCACATGTATTATAGCAGCTTTCAGAGCTCCTTAATTTATGCTTTTGATTAAGGCAGTCTGTTGTCCTCCAGGCATAAAGGAAGATTGCAGTCACCTTTTTCATACTCTCCCTAGACTGGGAGGTGTACTGTGCTTCCCTGAGCACAGAAAGGTAGTTTGTTTTGAGCAGCACAGATGCTGCTGTCAAAATTAAATCAGTATGAATTAGTTTCTCTCATTGCGCTGGGGCAAGCATCAGACTTGCTCTCCAAGCAGCTCTGCTGCCCTGTTCTGGCACCTCAATATGTTTCTTTTAATGAGGGACCCTGAATTGAACACAGCATTCAAGGTGTGTCCTCACCAGTGCCAAGTACAGGGGGACAATCACTGCCCTGGTCCTGCTGGCCACACTATTGCTGACACAGGCCAGGATGTCATTGGTCTTCTTGGCTACCTAGGTACACACTGGCTCATGTTCAGACACTAACAACCAGCATCCCAGGTTCTTTTCTGATGAGCACCTCTCCAGCCACTGCCCCCAGCCTGTACTGCTTCCTGGGATTGTTGTGCAGGACCTGACCATTCACCTCACTGAACCTCATACCACTGGCCATGCACAAACTGTCTCAGGATGCCCTCGATCCACTCGTCCAGGTCACTGATAAAGACATTAAACAGGACTGGCCCCAGTACTGACCCCTGGAGAACACCACTCTTGACCAGCTGCCACCTATGTTTAACTCCATTTACCACCTCTCTCTGGGTTCAGTCATCCAGGCAGTTTTCTACACAGTGAACTGTGCAGCCATCCAGGCCATCAGCAGCCAGATTCTTCAGGAGAATGCAGTGGATGATGGTGACAAAGCCTTTACTAAAGTCTAGGCAGACAACATCTACAGACTTTCCCTCATCCAATATGCAGTTCACCTTGTAATAGCAAGAGATCAGGTTGGCCAAGAAAGACTTGCCTTTCACAAACCTTTGCTGGCTCAGCTGGCTTCCCTGGTTTTTCTGTATGTGTTACCTTTTTTATTTTATGGAAGCAGTCTTGACGTATGGTATAGGCTGACTTAACATCCCAGCTGCATGAACCATCATCCTCATACATGGTGTGTGTGTTGTGCTATCATGTGGCAACACGGAATTCCCTGCATTATTTAGGATGGGGTCCTGTCATTAAGCAAGGTTGTGACCCCTAATGAACAACCTATGCCTCTCAATGGTAGGAAAAGAAAAAAAGAGGTTGGTGTTCCTACTCTAGAAAAGAAAGTAATTTTAATTCTTGGCAATTTCTGATTACATATGGCATGACTCATTTTATTACTAGTTTTTTTGAGCTTTGAAAATTTATGCAGTGCTTTGCAAAATACAACATAAGTATCTCTTGCCCATTTCCTTCTAGGCAGCAGAGAACTAACATTCCTTCTTTTTCTATTCTGCTATATGGAGATAAGAAGTGCCAGATCATATAACTGTACTTTCAAATATTGTGATCAATAATAAAAGTTTATTTCCTTATTGCAGTGTCCTGATATTTGACTATGAACTTTTGCTACAGGTCTCAGACAGACTAGATGAGGTATCTCTGTAAAAAGTCATTATTAAAACTATATAATGCCAGAAGTTATCAGTTCTATTGCAATATTGTTTTCTAGATAGAAATAGTATATATGTGTATTTACTTCCTACAGCAGCTCAGTAATTTCTCTTCACTAAAAATATGTGTAGTACTGTTAAGCACAAGTCTTTTGTACTATGTAACACATGCTGTATACAACAAAACTGGGAGCTGCAGGCAGACAATTAAGGCTTTTTTGCAGTCAAAATGACTGTTGTCAGAGAAAAGGGGAGCTCAGCTTGTACACTTGTGTATCAAGAATCTCAAATGATAAGGGATTGCTTTCCTTTTTTTTAACACCATCTCAGAAGAAAATTGACCATTTTCATTCATATTAAAAAGATGCTATTAGTAGTTAAAGATTTAGGTTTTTTTCCTTAGCTCTCCTTCATACTCTAATCCAAGGTAAATAATTTTAATATCATGTAAATTTCTTTCTGTGACAATTTAAAAATTTGTCAGCAGTGTTAATCTTGCTAGAAGTGAAGAGTCACTTTAAGACATGCAGTCTGTTATTTTTTAAATGTGTACTTCTTTGTGATTATGTTTTAAATTCTTCCACTGCCTGTCTCTCTAGCTCAAGGAAAGGTAATGGTGCCTTATTTGCAAAAGCATTAATATATAGTTAATTTCTCATTTAAAAAACCCACAAAAAAGCAATTTAATTTTGTTTGTTAAAAATGAGTTCTAGCAATACGTGAAAAGTCTCCCAAAATTTCCTCTCAATTAAAAGAATAAATGGAGCCGAAACAGAAGAAAAAATATTTCTATAAGCTAAGACATGCATCTAACATTTACATGAAGAAAGATTGTCACTTTATCTTCAAGTGTTAATATAATGGCAATCAAAAGAAAATAGATGCCATAATCACAATGAAAAAAATGTGGCCTATTATAGAAAATGGCATTTTTGCAGTATGGTTATTGTACAGATGTCTAATGCAGGGTAAAATATTTTACTGTGACCCCCAATATGATAGATACAAAGACCACAATCATTTAAGGATTAAAATATCCAGCTGCATTTCTAACACCATCCATAAATAACAGTCCGAACAAGTATCCTAATTTGGTCCTGAATGGCCAATTTCTAATATTGACACATGATTAAACCATTAAAACTGAAAGTGCAAAACCAAGATATTTCATTTAAAAAATACATAAACACATATTTATGATTTTCCAAAGCTCCCCAGCATAGTCCTTCTGCACCATTTGTGCTCCATGAGACCGCTGTTTACCATTTCTGACCCTGTAAGTTTTGGGTAGTTTCATTCCAGATTTCAAATCTGGAATGGAATCTGCCAAAATTTGTTCTAACTGTTTCTCAAGAATGTTGGGCCCATCATTACAAGAAAGACATTGAGGGACAGGATTGCTTCCAAAAAAGAGCAATGAAGTGCATCAAGTGTGTAAGGAGAAGTGACTGAGGGTGTAGGAGGCTCAGAAGACTTTAGCACTCTCTACAGCTAGCTGAATGCAGGTGGTAGCCAGGTGCAGTTCAGTCTCTTCTCCCAGGCAGCCAGTAGTGGGACAAGAGGACAGGAGTTCAAACTGTGTCAGTTTCAAACTCTGGAGGTACAGGTTGCATATTAGAAGGCAGTTTTTCACAGAAAGGATGATTAGACATTGAAATGAGCTGCCCATGGATATTGTGGAGTCACTATCCCTGGAAGTGTAAAGAAGAGACTGGACACAGCACTTAATGCAATGGTCTGATTGATGTGCTGCTGTTTGGCAAAAGGTACTCGATGGTGTCAGAAGTATTTTTCAACCTAATTGATTCTGTGATTCTGTATGCTGATTAGACACATGGATTAGTGGTGGACTTGGCAGTGCTGGGTTGATGGTTGGACTAGATAGTCTTAAAGGTATTTTCCAACCTAAACTATTCTATGACTGCATGTTTTTAAATCAATTAAACTCATCTAGAGGGTATTTTATGATTCATCTTTGAATCATGGCAGAAAATACCCATATATTAAAACAGATTCAAATGAAAATCTTCCATAAACACTACTCCAAATTCTCAAGAAACAGCATTCATAGTATTTTAGTAGTCAAAACAGTGTAGAAGTAGACATTCTCAAGGCTGATTTTGCAATTTGCTTTGAGAAATTTCTAATAATATCTCACAAGGAATAAATTTAGTAAAAACTATAGACAGAAATTTTTCCTCAGGCAGCAGGATGTGGGATTGCCAAGAAATTTATGCTAACATTAACCAAGTAACTGTTCTGTTAGGATCTTCTATATCACCTAGTCCTTTGTTAGCTATGGAAGGCAGTCACACTGAATGGTCCATTTCATTCGATTCAGAAAAATACTCCTCACTTCAGTAAACATATGTCAATCCAGGTGAGCTAAAAAAAAAATACACAAATCAACAAATAATTTTAGACAAAGTATAAATGATTGCATAACTTACCATGAATTATAAACTTACAGCATGTTTAATGATATAAGCGTGAAAAATACATTCTTCCTTATAGCACTAATTTTTTTCTTCTTGTCTCTTGGTCCCTTTTGAACAGACTTCTAAAAAGATCTTATACAGATTAGGGTGGCAGGCTGATTTGTACACTTTTATGCACTTAAGTATTTCCTGTAGGATTTGTGAAGTATCACAGTAAGGCAAAGAGCAGATGTGACATATGAAAGCATGTTGAACTTTTGGGCAGAGTTTTTCAAAAAACATACTTCTTGGATAGTGAGGTTATACTTTTATTAGGATTGAATCTTTATGACTTTATAGACAAGGAACTGGCCTTTTTTAGTGTAGGTGATTTTACAGGCTCCACATGCAGAAGCTCATGCTCTGCCATTCAACAGTTCATTTCTAGATCAGAAAAAAGACATTAGTTCCTATCTATTACAAGGAATAGAACCATATGTATTAGTTGATGTGTGGACAATATAAAATTTATCCTTTGGAACGACCCAAAACCGTCTGGATAGCTGCATAAATCAAAGCATGCAAAAAGGTATTACTCTGGCTGTGCAACACAGCCCAGCTTCAAAGAACTGTATGGCTTCCCTGCATCCCCCACCCTTTTGTCTCCTGCACTTCTCAGTTCTTTGCACTTAAATAGAACAACTGAGTCCTGCAGATACTGATGAGATCAGTCAGCCTTTCTGCAAGGACAGCTCACACAGCCCTGCTCTGCAGGTTCCCTTACCACAGACTTCCATGTTCCTAACACATCTGGTTTTGAGACTCGCTCTATCAGCCAAAATCCCATCTTTGCTGCTGCCACTAGAGGGATCTGTGCAGTCAGATCGTGTTCCTCTCCCTTGTAGCAAACCAGGAGGAAGGCCAAAGCAAGCTTACCTGAGTACTGGTTTAAAATTTTAATCTTTTTGTTTGTTTTCTTTTTTTTTTTGTTTGTTGTATTCTTGAGCCTGATAATACGATGTGCGTTATTTATAACTTAGTTTCCTGTTAAGTTAGCTTTAAAACATTAGTGCTAAATGATACCTTTTCATCAATTATTAAATCTTGTTTTGTGCCTGTGGCACCCAGGGTTTCCATCCAAACAGAAGCCAAGATTACCTATACTTTGAGGTCAAACAGAACTGCACATTCTTGACATAACTTTGGTCCCATCATTACCAAAGTACCTCTCAGTTGCTTAAGTACAGGATTGAAAAAAAAAAATAAAAATATTTCTACTCATGAGCAAATGGCATGAAAATTACTTTTTCAAATCCTGAGGGAAAAAGCTTCATACATGAAAGGAAAGGATGAGTGGTTTATACATAGTGGCTGTGAAAAGTAGATCTTGGTCTTTTTATATTTACTATATCACAAGATGTGTAGTTCAAGTCAGGGGCTTTTTAAATTTAAAAAAAAAAAAAATTAAAGATTCATTTTTTATATATGATTGAAGGGGGGGTTATAGTTTTGGTTTTTTCAAACTGGTAATCAAATTAAGCAGAGAAGAGGGTTAAAAATTCAAAAATTATAAAAATGTTTTTGAAGTTGCCAGAGAAAACTTCAGCTATCACTGCTGCGGTGGAAACATTGTTTGAGGAAGCTGCTAAGAGCAGAAAAACTTCAACATTTCCTTGTTTGAAACTTCTTGTAGGTCAATAGTGACTGAAAATAATTACATTGGATTGTAGCCTCAGCCCAGTTCTTAGTGGACAAGTGTCCATGTCACAAAATCCACCATTGCAATTGGCAATAGTTGGCAGGCTCAGCAGAGAAGTCAAGGATTGAATGGGCATGGAAATTAAACTATTCTCCTGCCCCTAATTGTGGTCCTTTCAAGTCATCGTTGAGGAACATTGTTTGGGAAAAGTTTCATGGCTGTTGGCAATGCTGAACATGCCCTGTGGATAAACATTGAATTTCCATCTCAAGGTCTTAATCTGGCACATTTTGGAGCCTTAAAAGTCACACTGTGGGGGGGGGGGGGGGGGGGGGGGGGGGGGCAGGGGGGAGAAGAAGGAAAAACACTCTTTTTTTTCCCTCTTATAGGAGTAATATTTTCTTTAACAAAATAAAACCTACAGTTGAAGTTAAGAATGTAGTCCTTCTTCCAAAATATTACCCTGTATTTATACATATTAATTAAAACAATAGAGGTGTGGTTTGTTTTGTTTGTTGGTTTTTGTTTTTTTTTTTTTTAATGAACAACCTTCTTATTTTTTGTTCACTATGTATTTTGGTATAAAAGTGATCATGTTGTTTTAGTGGATTACCTAAGTAACCTTCTTTCGATACAGCACTGGTGGTCTAATCAATATACGAGGACCGCTTGTGCTCAAGGACATGGTTGGAGCCATGAGACAACACAGGAATCAGACATACCCATTGTATTTTCAGGAATTTCAATGGGAACTTCTACTTAACACCTGATAATGAAATTTTTTAAATGTAATTCTAATTGGAACTAGACATAAAAATCCAAAACCTGTGAGCACTATCAGCTTGTTTTCTCTTCCATAGAAACAATAATATTTTTCTACTGTATTTCGAAATGGGCTTATAGGTAAATAAAATATGTCAACTTCCTGCTCACACAACAACTACAGTAGTTTCTATTCATTTGAGACTGATGACTTTTGATTTTCTTTTCAGTGATGAGTAAGAAGCAAATAACATGGCTTTGTTTAATACTGGCCTATTTTAGTGGATTTCAGCTTAGGTGACTGCAACAACTGACGCATGGACTCAGACTGGCAGGGAATCTGAATTGTTTATTCAAAAGAAACAAGTTGGTTTTATATACTTTTTCAAGGCACGGTATTTCCTTATGTGGTAATTCTCACTGCGTGACCAAACCCATGGGATCAACACACATTCCAAATGTCCTTCTATGGGGTGATCAGGCACTGTTCACCCATCTGTCAGCTTCTGGCAGGGTCCTCTCCCATAGGGGTCTGCTGTGTGACACCTCTGCACCCCAAGGTCAGCTGGAGAAAAATTCTCTCTGTGCTGCCATGTGCTCCCCTGTGCTGCCATGTTCTCCTCTGTGATGCCATGTGCTCCTCTGTGCCACTATGGACTCGTTTGTGCTGCCATTTGCTTTTGCAGGCATGTCCCACAGTTCAACTCCATTCCATCTCTTCCCACCATGACTAACCTTATGGAATGACTTTTAGGATGAACCTCAATGGGAGACAGATCTGTAAAGACATTACCAAAAAGACTCTATTTTACCAGGTACCTCATCTTTATGTATGATTAATATTTTAGTGATGGTTAGAATCAGAATGTTTAGGTAACAGTGGTCTAGATCGAGGTAAATATTCCATGGTTTGTTTGTGTTTGGTTCACACTTTTTTTAATGCTGTTTAAAAGCCAATAAGCACACAGGTTATTGTTGTACCCATGGTAATAATACCCATATACTCACTGCTCTGGAAGTATTTTGCTTTTTTGTGACATTATTTTTTTGACTTATGTTATTTATACCTTATTTTTCTAATGTTTTGTTCATATACAATAGAATAAATTAATTTATAACTTGCTTCTTTTAATGAGACAATAATAAGTAAGAAGTTTGCAAGTGACTTTTTAGTGGAACTCCTTATTGAAAACAAGTTTGTCAGTACTTGTGACATAAAAACCTAAAGCAAAACACTAAATGGCAATACAATGTTAAATGTCATTTTTGCTTTTGAAAATGTGTTATTTCTTGACTCTTCTTATTACCAATTGTATGATCTGGCATATGACTTCTAAGTTTCATGCATGGTCTGAGAAGTTTTCTAACATAAACCATCAGACAGAGGTTATTTCAAAGGCTTCCTGGGGAAAGTCTACATGTCATGATAAACTTCAGCGGCAGGTATGCCTCCATGAAACTTTGTCTAATTCAGCTTCCAGCGCTCCTGACTGCTCCTGACTTTTAGAGAGAGAGTCCATACAAAAGAATTGTAAAGACTTTCTGAGATCAACTGGAGTTCAGTGCTAAATCCCCCAAGAGACCCTGCTTTTCCTCAAGATTTCCAACATGCTGCAGCTACTGTCCTCCTGTAGCACAGCCAAGGGCCCAAAGACACACAGTAGCTTCCTTTTTCCAAAGCATTTGTGAATGATCCACAGATCTTGCAACCAAACCAACCAGAGCAATGTTTCCATCACTGAGTACTAACAAGGTATACTCAGTTAACGGAGCTAAACTATGTGTTAAACCACATAGTTATGGTAGTTTAGTGCAGTTGACTATTATTATATTCTGGTACCTGAATTTGCATTTATTCTTTCCTTTGTTTGTCCCTTTGACTCATCATAAGAGTTTTACTGGAGTTTTAATAATTGTGCCCTGATGTGCTGGGTTTGGTGCTTACTGACACTGTGCATTGGGCTCTTTGGGTAGCGGAAAAAGTTACTTCTTCTATATTGTATCTCAATAAATATTTTTTGGAAGAACACATTTTTAATCCAGGTAAAGAAACTTATGTTCATGTTTGAGAGCTAAATAGAGGGTCAAGGAAGATGAGGAAGAACTGTGATCTGAAAAACAAAGGCACAATTATTCAGCCTTTTTTCAACTATAGTACAGCTATTTTCTTGACCTTTGCTGATGGGTAGTTTTTAGGTCTTTGCTCTGTTCTCATCCTTTCTCAAAGTTTAAATCATCTGGCAGTAAAGTTTAAAAATTTCTTAAATTGTCATATTCTTCTTGAGGGAGTACTAATTACAAGGTTGAAAAGTTTAAAAGTTCTGTAGCAGAAAGAGTTATCTCAAAAGGCTGATAACAGAAGAGAATTTTCTTACACAAATTTATCTGTATGGTAATGATTGAATATGGTGCTAAGCTGACAATAAACACAGTTCTTTGTGGACCTAAATAGGCACCACAAAATACTGTTCTCAAACTTGGTCCTAATCACCACTTTTCATAAATGGCTCTCCCATGCACTTCTCCTTTTTGACTACTCTTTATCATAATTTCTTGTTTTGGTCTCTGCTTGAATATATCTGAATACTTTTGTTCAGTAATGAGATAAACATTTTACACTCCAAAGTCTATACTTTACTGTTCTCTTGTACTCCATCTGACAAGGCCAGTATGTTAATTAACATACTCCTGTTTGTTTGTCACTCTTCTGTCTGATAATACTTTGAGAATCTTCTCTTCATGCAATCGAATTTCTGAAATACTCATTAAAGAACTCTGCCGCCATCCAAAGAGATATTTCAGTGAAACTCCTCAGTGAGCTCAGATATAGTACTTGCTAAGGTTTTAGGATAGAAATTAACATTTATTTTCTGATTCTAATTTTCTAGGGCCATTTATTTATTTGAATATCAACAAAATGAATTGTGTATTCCTTTCTTTTTGCAAGAAGCAGTTGAATTTTATGCATGATATTCCGCCCACCCACAGTGGATGCCACCTTTTTGTGAATTTATTTTTCCTCCCAAATATAGTAGGTACTGCTGCATCTCAACAATTTCTATGTGCTCCTTATCTCAGAAAATTGGTGATTGTCTAGCACCATGAAGTTACTGCTGGCAAGTGATGGCAATTTAATTTGACATCTATAAACACATATATTGCACAGTGTAAGTGCCTTGGCTCTTATGTCTTTTTAAACATTCATTGCTCTGAGCGACAACCATATTAATAGTTCCTTCATTTATAGTTCTATTTCTGTCACCTATTAATAATCATGTCCATTCAGACAGACTTATACTCAGTCATGATTTAATTAATATAAAATCAAGTGGTCATAAAATACAATAAAAATGCATGAAAGGAAAGGATGTTTTGGTTTCCATGGTTCACTCTAAGAATAATAAGAAAACTTAATGATGGTTGATGGGATTTGCTAAGGAAACTAGAAATTGAAGTGTCAGTCAATTGTGAGATTGATTGATTAATAGAAATTAGACACTTAAATTCCTTGAATATTCCTAATTTAATTTGGGAAGTTTAGTGGTAACTTTTAAAATCAGTTCACTTAGAAACTGTAAATATTAAATTCTAAAAGACGTTTTCTCTTCATAAAACAGACCTATATTTGCTGATATAATTTACATCTATTTTATAGAATCACTCTTTGTTTCAGTCTACTTATTAAAAAAGATGTTAAATCTTTGATTAAAAAAAATTAATATTCAAAATAGGTAGATGGATAATTCTAGCAGCTTCTTATGGTTATTGACCAGCATAATACACAAGATGTTTGCAGTCTCTGAAATGAAAATGGAGTACATCCCCAAAGTAACACCAGATTGCACAAGGGGTAGATAAAAACCAAAGCACCCAATGAATCTGAAAAAAGCCAATTTTGTTTATAGTACTATAATTCAAAGGTTAAAACATTGAAATGTATGCCGAACAAATTATTTGCAAAGTGGAGAATGTTTCTTTTCTGATCATTTTAATTTCTTTGCTTAACTTCCTAAAGATTTTCACTTTATAACACAGTTTCATATTTGACCTCTTCAGACTTGGAAACTTCTGTCAAAAATCAGAAAAGCTACTGACTTTGTCAACAACACATTTTGAAAGGACTTGCAAAATTAGAAGACAATGTCAAAAAAACCAGACTAGTGAAGAACAGTGGTAGGGAACTTGTATATGTCAAACATTCCTGAATCTTGGTGTTGTGCATTGGCTATGTCATACTGAGACCATGTCATCTGTTATATAGCCCTCTGCATTATTTTTGAGTACCTCAGATGTCATGAATGCTACCACGAGGTTAGTCAACTGCCTATTGTTGTGAACATCAACTTTGCAGCATCATTTACTCTGCAGCTTCCTTGATGGAGTTTCTGCAGACTATGATGATTTGCAGCTTCACTGTGGTGTTTATGGGGTCAATAAAGAAAAGGTTCTAAAAAGATTATGGGCACTGAAAAAGGAAATACAACCTTTTCTTCAGGAGCACAGAGCAGAACAGACTAAACATTTTTGAAATTTCTTGCCTGCCACAAACAGATGATGATTCCCCACAGACATTCTTACTTATTTTATACCCTCAACAAAACTCTTTAGGGCTTGAATAAAAATTTCAGATATATAACAAACCATCTTCTTTTTTACACAAGAAGTTTGATGCTTTGTGGCAAGATCTTGGAAGACAGGGAATGTCTTATTTTCAAACTTTAAAGAGCAGCAAGACATAGAAGTAGCTGATATTTAGGCCTAGGTTTCACTGAAGATATCAGTGAGCTAATGCACACTTCAGATGTTCCTTTATTCTGCACATGAGTGCCACATGATACTGATGTTAGCTGAAACTGGAAAGACAGATCAGGGGAGGACTTAAAAATTTATCCTGCTACGTATGCAGTTGCTTTCAGGTGACTTGGAATTTAAATTGCAGTTGCTTGTACCAGTCTGACTATGTAAGCCTCTTGCACCTTACTTTCAAGTCTTTATATATTTTACTGAAAAATGATGCAACTTTATATAGTTTCTTTTGAGATTTAACTAGTCAAAACAGTTATGGGAAACTACAATACCTAGATTTACCTTCTGCACTTCCACTGTTGTGTGTCTTCGTTTGTGCTGCATTTATAATACGTAGTGACATGGAAAAAGGAAATCTCAGTTTCAACCTTCCATTCCACAATGATTGGGAAAAGGGAACAATTTCTTTAATTTTGAACTAGTTGCTGTAGTGTATTTTTGAGATAAGTGAAAATTGAATGTTTTTCTGCAGAATATGTTTTCTATATATGGTAATATTTAAATGGATCAGGTTATTAATAAGATTTTTTTTTGTAAAGTTACAATGAGTTTCCTAAGTTGTAATGTGATTTGAATTGCGGGCACATTCCGGAAGGGTGTATGATCATTTCCACAATAGGTCACAAGTTTATTGCAGGTTTTAAGAGCAAAGCTCTCAGTTATCTATATCTTCTTGAACTGGATGTAGTAGGGACAGCTAGAGGAAAGGTGATGAGATCAAGATATCCCTCTCCCCAGAGACTCCTACCTGCTATGTCTGTCAGCACAGTATAAATATTCACCGTTGGAGAAAGTTCTCGGGGATCTCTGTGACCAGAAGTGTCTTAAATCAACGTCTGCAGTCTGAAGAGCTGTTGTGCTTTCCATTCTCACTCACTTAGATCCAAAGATAAGGCCCCAAGACATTCCTGTACTTGCAATTCTTCAGCTTCCAGGGGCTGTTCTCAATCCATGAGCCAAAAAGCAGGTGCACCTACAAAATCTCTGATAGAGCTCCAGAAGCAGAAGCTGTCTGGGACTGTCACCTCTGTTATAAGGTAGTTCTTAGAATTTACTTTAAGACTCATTATTTTCTTTTGCAATTGCAAAGTGGCAAGATCTTTATGTACCAGAGTCAGCAGAAACAGATGTTATTGAGGTACTTCAGGTGATACTCTTATAATCACAGGTTTTTAATCTGTTTAACCAAAACTATATCAAAACTATACTGATACTCCTCACTTGTTTTTTTTCCTCAGACTCCAGATTTTGTCAAGTTCTTCCAATCTTTCTTTGAAAATTATGCTTTTGATTTTTTCTTCTGTAATACTCAATGTTGGTTCATTATAATATTGCTTCTAGCATCATGTTCTCACCCAGTTAGATGAACTCTATGCTCTAAGGTGAGTTAAACTTATGAAAATATTAAGGTATATTCTAAAAACCTTTTTTACAGTATTATCATCAATATGCAGCCTCAATTCCCTTTTCCATTGCATTTTATCATTATTTAAAAAAAAAAGTATTTACACGTGTTTGCAAATCAGGAGACTGCATTGTTCCTGGTTCCTGTGGTGTCAAGCTACATGACACTCACCAAAGAAGATGTCCTTTTGCAAAATGCTACATCATGGCTTCATATCATGGCACAGTGATGCAATGCCATAGGAGCCAGGAAAATGTCAGACTTGTCACGCTGTTTCTGGTTTATGCAGTTCTAATGTTTGTTTAAACCATAAACCATAATCTAGTGTCAGCTACTGCAGCAGGATGCACTTAATTGGCATCCTAGAAAGACGGCATGCACATTTTAAGTAGGATGATTGCTGGGGAGCACATTCCCAGCAGTACATATCAATTACTCTGGATAAGAGGCACACCTACGTGGTTGAACTGACGTGCCTGTTGCTGTCTGGGGCATCCTTCTCCAGGGCTGTTCACAGGCTGGTTTGCGCATGCCTGTTGGTGAGAGGAAAGGTAGCAACAGGGGAACTCTGGGTGTGTGTGCTGCCAGACATGCTCTTTGGGAGCATTTCTACTTGCCAACGAGCATTTGGTGGCAGATTTCCGTGGGAGGAGTTCCTATGGAAACAAAACGGATATTTGGTCTCTCCAGCTTGCTCATTCAGTTTGCATTAAGTTCAAGTGGTTTAAACTTAAACTCTTAATAATGCCAGCCTCCATCTCTAAATCTACTCATAGTAGATTATGGGAATGAAACAATATTCTTGTAAATTAGTATTATCTTTGTTATTTTGCAAGGTACAACCACTTGTTTTCTTGGTGCTTCATTCTGAGAGCTTCAGTCCTATTAATTAATTTGTTGCTTTAAATTATTCTGATAATTAACTTTGTAGATAAAAAGAATCATACCCAGGATTGTAGCCACCTATTAATTTCAACAATGACTGTATAGAAAAATTAATCTTTTTGCCATCACATAGCAAGTATTAAATATGGCTCTTTTTTCTTGATGTCTTCAGAATGCAGAGTCAAAAAATATCCAAAAAAATAAATAACCACTTGTCAATTAAATATAATGAAGGCAGAAGAAAGATCTTTTCTTTCTTTGTCTATTAAGGAGGTTAAGAAAAATATTAGAATATATGGTATGTAGCAATAATTAAGAAAGGTAGAGATAATAATTATTTGCCTTAATTGTATATGTATGATGTCTAATTACATAGTTTTGCTATATCATTTATTAATATTAATAAAGTAATTATTTGAAGTAATGTGTGTCACATTGTGATAACATAGTCCTTTGCCCCACAGATGTTTCTGTTAAGTGTTTGCAAATCAGTTCATATCACATATTAATATGATACACAGGAAGTGCCTTTCAAAACAAGGATAAAAAGTGTTAGAAAAATAATGGTTGATTATTTTGTTCTTTCATTTACTTAAACTTAACAGATTGAAGGAGCGTGTTAGGTTTGTTTTGAGATTTTTTTTTTTTTCCCAGGAAGATTGAATGTGAGTCTAGCATGCAGATGGCATGTAATTGCATTTCCTGCATTGTTACTATATGGGTTTCATTACTTTTTCACAGCAATGCACTGAGATTTAATCACCCAAGGCTAGCATTTGCTGGTAAGATGTGTGTATCTAGCGATCTTGCTCAACGGTCAGGGAGCTTACCCCCTTGCCTCATGCACTTCTTCCATTATTGCTATACCATATGTTCTTTACAAATCCAAACAGAAGACTCATAAGCACTAAATTTACCTGGGACTAAGCTGAAGCATTCCAGACAGTTGCAAAAAACCACAGTAATACTTCTCTTGCTGTCTTGCCTCAGAAGATTGCTTTTGATAACTACTTGTCTTTGCCCAAGTAGTTATCAAACTGAACTTCTAGAGTGAAAATTAGCATTATCCCTTTTTTTGAGAACGTACTTGCTCATTCTGACTGCTTTTGAAACAAGCTATGAAATTTGCTTCATCTCCCCTGATGTTTACACAGGCAAGAAAGATTTTCCCACACTTGTGTGTATCTATGATTTAACTACAAATGACATTGTACTTCTCTAACATTAACCCCTTAATCTAGTACATTTCTACAAATAACCACCTGTAGTCAATTCTTTATTCATAAGCCTTATCTGTTGTTACAGTATATAATCTGTGAGAATGCCCTAATTTTTATCATTCTCTAAGCCTGTCATCATGGCTGAGACAAGGCTTATCCCTCTGAGCAGATGAGATTAGTCGATCATGTTGAAATCAGAAGAGGGATTATAATGCTTGTAATACACTGAGTCAAATTAAATGCATTTTGTTTGTACATCAGAAGATCTTGTTGCTAAGGCTTTGGTGTCTTCTGCTGACTGTATACATTTCCAATAAAACATATGAAGGATAGGTATGGGAATGGAAAGTCAAGCAAAAAGCAGAAACAATTAAAAATTATTCCGTTTATTTAGCCTGGTAAACTAAAGGCTTAACTATTTTGATATCACCACCAACAACAGGGTTTTCACCAAAGACACATGGTGATCTACATTACAAGTTATTAATTTTATTTTATCTTTGACCAACTCTAAGGGCATTTTTCTTCTGAGCAACTTCTTGCCTCTTTGTATTTACCCTTTTTTAGGTAGGTTACCTTTGCCCTGATTGTTTTGTCAGTGTGCAGCATAAACACAGGATATTTTTGGGCTGTGACACATAAGAAATATACATCAGTATATATATATATATATATCTGAAATAAATCCATAAAATTATGAATCAGCTGGTCAAGTAATTCCTTCTGCTCCCCCACCTGGTGCTTCTGTCATACCAGAGTGATACAACAATTACAGCTATTCTTAGAGAAAAGAATTTATATAGAAGCACATTTCCCAGTAAAAGACACCATTTTTTATTTTGATTCTTCTGGATGAACATTCAAAAGCTGGGATAGTTATCTCAGCCTTCTTAGGGTTGTCTGAAACAGACAATTAAAAAAATTGAGGTGAAAATATTAAGCAAACAAGATTACTTGTTCCAAGTCCTATCTACAAATTTGAAAGCGGAAAGTATTATCAAAAAGATTGAGGAAAACCGAATGTAAGAATTAGGTGGGAAGGATGCATGTGGTATGAGTATGTCTTCCCTTTTTAACCTTGGGGTAAAGAATGGTCTTCTAGGTATAGACAAGCTCTAATTCAGTGGAAATATACTCAATTCAGGAAGGACAATTGCCTCAAATGTCACAAAGAAATTTTAATTATGCTTGTAGCAACCAATGACAATAAAACTAAGCTTTTGATATCAATGGCAGGAAGCAATGCCTAAATTAAAGGAGTTGAGATTTCTCCAAGTTTAGAAATCCTTGTGTTTTGGTAGGTTCTGGTGGAATGCAATCCCCTGCATGCCTGCTGTAAACAAAGGCTCTTAATTATCTGAATCTCTTGGAGCCTATAATACAGTCCTTGTGGAGCTGTATTAAATATGTGAGAGCTATGAGATTTCTACATAAAGTAGCTTATAGACAGCTTGGACCACACAGGTTTGCTTTCATCTCCAAGCTATTTTCCATATGTGAATTAGGCTGAGCTCTTGCCTTTCCACCAGCATAACACTCTAGCTGGTGACCACATTAATCCTTTCACAGTGCTTGCATTTTTTAAAATTTATTTTTGATTGCTCAAAATCAATAACAATACTTGAGCCAGTTCTGAGATTTTCCTTCCAGAAACTCTTCTTTAAGGCCTTTGAAAAAGTATTGTACCTTATATATCCCAAGCAAAAGTAGGGAACCTCCTAAGAGTGTGACTCAGCAGTAGTTAGCCTAAATAAAAATACGGGCTTTAACATTAAGCCATCTTTCATTTATAAAAGTTTTGGCTGTATATCATTCTACTCAGAATCCATGAGCAACACTATTGTGTTATATCATATACTTCAGGATTATTCCTCTAATGAGACCTGGCATTTCTGCAGTCCATGAGAAATACTATGCAATACCTCAGGATTAAGTTGACATGAAAAATTAGGGTTTTATTAGAATTTCTGAGAGCTCAGAGAAAAGAATAATATGCAGAAAAATTTTGAATGGATTGTAAATTTTCCAAATTTTCTGGTAATGTAACTATACAGGTGTTTCTTTGGATATTTGTCAAGGTATCGCAAATACGTATCCTTCAATAAGCCCCAGCCCTGAAAGAACAAAGTAAGCATTTAGCTTCTCACATAGTGAATAAACTTCTAGACTTCACAGATTTCCTTTGTTTCAGCCTAAGAGGTTAACCAGTTATTTTATTTTTTCAGCAGGAGGCAGAATTATTGATACTTCAGGTGTCGGTTTTGCTGCAGTGGTGCTCCTCTACTCAGAACAGGCATGGTAGGAATCACACAGGAGTGAATTCATAGTGCTGAGACTAACCTCTGCTAGCACTCCTCTTCCTCAAGTCTAACTCTTCTTTGCTCAGTCCTGCACAACTTTTTCACTGTTTCTAACTTCTAGTTCAGTGCTGCTACTCTGTTCATACCTCTTAGTGAATTTTGCTTTAGCCTTCTGTTTTTTGGCATACTTGTTTCTCCTCTCCTTCCCACACTCACCCCCCACACCCTTCCCTTCACAGGCATCACTAGGCCTTAAATGTTGGGGCTTTAAAAATCAAAATTAATTATTAATTTTTAACTTATCACATTAAGTGAGGTTTTGCTTTACATTTAAATGCTTACTGCATTAAGTGGAGACAAAGACAGAAAGATGGGATTCAAGGTTTTGATCATTGAAAATGGTAAGACTGCTAAACTCTTGGTGGCTAGAAAAGTATGATGTGTGTTTCCTTACCTATTTCCCACCCCATCAAATCTATGCACTTCCTACCCTACAAACTATTTTTCATTACTGTCCATGTATATGTGTGCTGTGCTCTTTCAAAGACCATAAAAACGATTTCCATCATTAATCTCCAGAAGGTTTACCCATTATGACTGTTTATTCCTCCTTTTGGAAGTTTATGCAATAAAAGGGTTGCTATAAACAGCACAATGTAGGTCAATATCAAAAGATAGGTGAAAATAAAGTTATATTAGTCCAGGTATTTATATGAATATGCAGTGATCTTTTTGGTTTCATTATTTCAAATACAGAAACTCCAAGGGTATAAATCTTTACATTTCAACACAAGCATGCTTCAGTGCTAGAGGTCAAGACAATTGTTTCCTCCATAATGTTTAAATATGCAGTTAAGTACAGCTAGTTTGTCTTAGAAAAATATATTTTACTCATATATAAGATACCAGACACTGGACTTTACCTGTATATGTGCATGCATGCATATTTTTTTTTCATGTACTTATTTCTGTGATTCAATGATTTTGAGAGCCTTCCCAATTAATTTCCCCAGTACATAATTCAAGCATTCCTGTTAAATATTTGAAAGAATCATGATACTGCAATGTAGTGTGCCAGAATTTGGCTAGAACAAAGATTACTAAATAGTTTGGTTATTGACATGAAGGGGAAGACACCACACTAAAAGTAAGGTACCAGGTGAGCCTGGATGTGAGGCCACAGATGGATAAAAAGCACAGAAACAATGATGTGACATTTCTCCTAAATATTTTCTGTAGTACCTGGCTGTGAATATGCTGTGCTATTTAGTCTTGGGGAGGGAGTGTGGTAAAAGTGTCTAGTGGAATGACCAATGGTGAAAGCAGATAAAATAAAATGACAATAAAATTTGATATGAAAACAACGTAAAACATAAACCAAAATATTTCTGTTAAATTTCTTTTAGCAAACCTGCTGACTGTAGCTCTCTGATCATGGCCACTAAAGGGATGTCTACAAAGGTTTTACGTATATACAAAGTATAAAAATACTCATTCTCCTCTTCAGCAGTCTGTCCATAGTCTTATAACATTCTTAGAAGGGGAGGTAAACTGAAAAAATATTATAGCTGAGTTTAGCATCTTAAAAAAATAAAAAAAAAAAAATTAAGAAGTGCTTCTTTTGAAGGAAAGAAAATGAGAATGAGAATGAATCGGTTTACAAACTGCTCTTGATCCAACATCACTCACCTCAACAGCCACAGCTATGCAAAAGTATCCATCACTGTAATTTCTTTTAGCGTGCATCCCTTTCCATCCTGCTGTCAAGCCTCCAGTTTGCTGATGACATTTTCCCTTTGCAGTGATGGGCATTTTGAATATGCAGAAACAGCAGTAATAAAGTGTAGTATGGATTTCAAGGAGATTAGTCCAAAGCAGCCATCTATAATTTCTCATCTGACAGAGGTGATAATTGAGGTAAGCTGTATAACTTGAAGATTTCAGTTTGGTTAAAATCGCACTATTAGCTGCTTAATAGTGTTATTAGTCAAATAAATTAGGCTAAGATCTTCCAAATAACCTTGGCACTGTGTATATTAAGTTTCTCAGTCTTGTACTACATCCTCTCTAACAGTGCATTACCAGGAAAGATGGCTGTCATCTTGCATACTATTCTGAATATGCTTCCTTTTGGGCAACAAAACGTTACAGATTTCAAATAACAGAGCATAAATCTGTCTTCAGATAAACAAATGACAACAAATCTGGTGGTAATTTATGGTACAAATGTTAGCGAGTATCAGTGACTTTTTTTTTGGGTGTTTTCACTTAGAGCTATAATGACACAGGCTCCTCTTAGCTTGCAATCGTGCCAAACTGCTCAATTCAGGCCCTCCATATCAATATGTTTCTAATGCACAAAGCTCTATATCAGTGTTTTTCAAGTTTAGGAACAGATTTTACACATGGTCACCAACCACTTAGGAGTGTAAACATAAACATGACCCTAGAGGAAGGCAGA
Organism: Sitta carolinensis; assembly: GCA_032173965.1. Lineage (NCBI taxonomy): Eukaryota > Metazoa > Chordata > Aves > Passeriformes > Sittidae > Sitta > Sitta carolinensis. The sequence goes on along the minus strand of CM063284.1, from coordinate 59,789,822 downwards.
TGGTCCTAAGGACTGATTCTATTCATGCTGAAATCAATGACAAAAATCTATTATTTCATCATCTCTCACCACCATGTGCTTAGTGTCTCACAAGAGATGTATTCAGCACTATTCAATATCTTAATGGTACTAAATCTAAAAGCACATGGTAGCTTAATACTCTAGGGAGAATCCAACACTAAAAATGTATATACTTTATAATTCAATTTAGTTGGTTTTGTTTTGTTTGGTTTTTTTTTTAATAATTTGTACTAATTCCCCTTCCTTTAATAATAACTTGAGGAAGTGGAAAAATTTAATGTAAAATAAGAAAAATAGAAGAGAAAACCTAATATGCTTCATGGAAATGAATGTTCATATTGAATAGTAAAAAGGATTTGTATGCTAACTGTACAAAGAATAAACTTGTGCGCTTCCTTCTTAAGCATAAATAAAAGGATTTCTTTACTGATAAAAGAAGGAAAATTGCATTTTACATCTTAGTTTCATATCATGTTGCCCAGTACAAAAATCCATACATTATAGATTACAAGGCTTCGTTTATATATTTGCATAACCCAGTTACAATGTCAGTATTTTTCTTCCAGTCTTTACTTACCGATGGCTATACAAGCACTTTGAATTTAAAACTCTCTACTGTATGTAAAGTGAGGTACATGCTTTTACCGCTTGTCAAAACAATCCTGAAATCCCATTTTCCTTTAATAAAGTATAGTATTGTCCTCCAGAGGTATGCTTGAATAAGATGTCATAGTCTGTTTTTGTTCAGGATTGCACCCTGCTGATGTTCTTAGGCAGCAAGAAAATTACCTTATTGAAACATATTGCTGGTAGTGACTATAGTGCCAATTTTTGCATTGGTATTACACACATGACATATTCAGAGACCTTTGAGTAAGACCATGAATATCAAGTGATTGAAAAGATTATACATGTTTTTTTCTTTGGGCAGAAAGGTTGTGGTTCTGGATGAGTGTCTTTCAGATCAATATAATTATGTCATAAAAAGATGTAACAAAATAGTTACTTTGCAGGCATTCACACTTGCCTGATTTCATACTGATTTTATTCTGAGTAGAATTATTTTCCTTGCATCAGTTGCACAGTGGTTATTTTAGAGGACTGGGGGTTGTTTTCAAAATAGTTGGATAATTACAGGCCCTCTGCTAGATGTGAACATCCAGATAGGTAATAAGCTGGTTTTAAGGTTTGCTTTTCTAGAAAAAAGATACATAGCCCTGAATAACTATGTTGGAGGTACACAGCTAAATATTCACAGACACACACACACATAAGTTGTATATATGTGCACCCAAATTCATATATGCCTGTATGCACGATGGAATGAATATACTCTACTCTTTATGAATCACATACAAATATTTTACTAACTCATATGTTAGTACTGAAATGAGGTAGTATAGAGGCCTAGTTCACTTTGGGTAAAAAATCCCTGACTTTCTGGCTGTAGCAGGTATTTGGAAGCTGCAAGCAGTGTAATAATATTAAAAATTCATGATATGTGGATTAAAAGTGTTATTTGAATGTTGTATTTTTCCCTTAGACAAATTTAGTTATTCATGCACTAGTTTTGTAACCCTGCAGACTGATAACTCACTGCCAAAAATCATCAGAGGCAGCAGTTTGGCTGGCCTGCTTGGCAAAACACTGCCATTCTAGGAGCAAAGTTATGATAGTAGCTCCTGATGGTCACTGGAGTGGCATCAGAGAGAGAAAACTATGACTTGAAAAAGGGGAATCAGAAATTTAGGGGGATTTAGAAAAAGTTCAAAATAAAATTGATAAAGCTGCAGCTATTTGCAGATAGAGGGTAAGATGCTGTGCAGAGTGGTTCCCATTAACATTTCACATGCTAGAAAATCAAGTAAAACTATCAAGAATGTCTGATTTTCCACTAGCTTCATTTATTTTTAAGGAGTTGATCTCTTGACAAACAATCCTTCCTAACATCACATGAAACTATTTCACAAAACACTCATCTAAGCCTGCATTTATTAAGAGATGGGTGGCTGCCCATAATCCTACTTTGGGTTGCTCCAAAATTTAGGAAAGGGGCTTGAAACAGATTCAGAATTTACCAAAGGGCTATTGTGGCTTTGAATCCCCCAGGTTAAGCACCTGCTAGAACTTGTCTGATATCTAAATCCAAGCTGTCATCTCAGATGTGCGATCTGGATCAATCTCTAACAACTACTGAAGATGCTCTGGGTCACTGTTCCCTAATAGCCTTCCAATAGGAGCAGGGCATGCAATACACCCAGGGCATACGCATATAAAAACTTCATCTGGATAAACAGGATTTATGAAATGCTTTTCCATGAATGTGTACAAACTTGACTCAATGCCCCAGGAAATTCTTTCCATTGCTTTGTTGCTCTGTGCAGGCAGTAGTGCCAGGAGAAAGGACGAGTTAACCTTTGATTTTTTTTTTGGTGAGAATTTAGCACTGCCAATAATGTCTGTGGCACAGCTTTCTAGGTTTGCCCCTCTGAACAGCTGCATTTATTCACATTACAGTGCTATACTATTTCAAAGCCCTGAATCTCACTGAATTTACAGAACAAGGAAAGGCCTCACTTATTTACTCATAGCATAACATAGATGCCCTCAAGCAGACACAAAAGGTTAAGATTTGGATTTAGGGTGGGGTAGAAAGATTAACTACAATTAAGTTATAATTTAAGTTATTAATTAATTATTATTAATTTAATAATTAAATTAAGATTTAACATGGCTTCTTACAAAGATATGTCATTTTAGAACTACTTTACATTTAGTGAAATACATTTTCATGCTTTGTTGTATTTTACTTTAAAAGCACATAGCTGCATTAAATTGCAATTTCTATGCTGATCGTCACTCTTTTATTTAGACTATATACATCAGGCATCCTCTAGCTATCTTCTATGTCTCCTTTGTATCTGAATTCTGAAGAGGAAAACTGTATACTAATGTATGCAGTGTGGGCAATAAACATGATGAATTTGTGCAGTGGCAGTGCAGTGATCCTCTGAGCGTCACAGAGATGGGATGGGTTGGCTCCCATGACTGGAGCATTGTACTGGGGGGCAAGCAGGTTTTTGAGCAAGGATGGAGTTCAGGATGGGAAGATGGGAAGGCCGGGGTGGGTCAGCCTTCAAGCAATGTGGTCTAGTGTGAAGTTTCCATGCTCATGTCAGGGGCATTGGAATTAGGTTAACTTTAAGGTCCCTTCCAACCTAAACTATTTTATGAGGAGAAGGAATCTTACTTTGCATGAGAGGACTGATGGAGTGAATGGAGCTCTGTCTGAGGATAGAAGTCAACAGAGGATTTATGGGTCAAGATTAAAGACTTTTGGAAAACTCCTCTATGTCCTCTATGTCTATTACTGGAGTGAGTCTGCAGATGCATCAAAACCTGCCCTTGCTTGGTCCTGCTGTCTATGACCTTTCTTACCTAGAAAACCAAGTTTTCTTACCTATGGCAAACAGGCATATTGCCTATTTCTTTATCCTGTCTTGGGTCAACACAACCAGAACTGACAAGGGTGAAGGCATTTGGGGACTACCTTCACTTCCTTAAAAAGGAAGGGGAAGGGTGGGGTCAGGAATTAAAGTTCCAGAAGCAGAGATCTCCTTTTTTTGGTTTTTTTTTTTTCATGTATTTTACCCTCTTCTGACTGGAACCAAGAAAGGACTGTGTCTGACTTAGAGTGTGAGGCTTAGACAGACCACTACATCCAATGGCCCAACCTTCATCATAGTACAGGCCACAATATCCACACGCCTCCCACACAGGTAGTCTCTGTCAAACTAAGAACTCAGGCTTTGGTTTAGAACTGGCTTTTACTTTTATGGTATTGTTTACCATAGAACTACTGTTATAGACTGATTATAGATTAACTTAAGCCAGTCTGATAATAAGGCTTAATCATCCAGGTCACAGTAGTCCTTTGGCTACATGTAGAAAACCTCCAAGTTCCCAGACTGGCTCATTCCTTACTCTCCATTTCATTCACTTTTATATCCTGCTGTCATCACCCATACATTTTCATAGTAGATGTTTGGTTTGAATTATCCAGTGGATGATTTGAGTCCACTGTACCTGCTGGACTGAGGAAATTGTTCTGATGACCTTTACTGGTGATGGCCCAAATGCCCTGCAAGTTCCACAGAGCAGCCTGAGTTTGCTTCATGTCTCTTTCATGTTGGGCAAGACCTTTGTTTTCACATCATTGTAATTTCTCTTTCTGACTGTGATTTCACTCAGCTCTAAAGATAGGCACATCTTTCCTATGTAATATTTGCAGTCAGCAAAAATTAATAATATAATTATGTTTCCTGCCATTGTATTCTCTGCACTGCTTCATGTTCCCTACTTTACAAAGCACGACCTACCAAGCTTCCTGGTTCTGTAGCTGTGGAAATGATTCATTTAAGTGTCCTCCCCTCATGAAGCTGTATCATTTCACTGTATTTATTTCCCTTGTAAGTATGTTCCTCATTCAGTCATATTACCTCTTGTTCAGTTATTATTCCCTTATATGTATTTCATATAAATTTTGGTTCCTCCTCACTTACTCTGGAGCAAAGAGATCAATGCAGTACATGACAATTTTATTACATCAGTGTATTCATTTTCTTTATAAAAGTAAATCACTCTAGTAGATTCACTGCCCCACAAGGTTGTACCTATAGATCACTGCAAAAGCTCCCCACATAAATAAAGACCCTGTCATTTTGGTCCTTACACTACACATAAATGTGAACACATTCTCCTTTATGGCATATATGTATAGAGTATTTTATTCGTAATCACTTTGTTCAGGAGCTAGTATGGTAGAGGAATGTGTTTATTTCTTCACAGCAATTTAGTGATTCTCTAGAGAGCTGCAGCTAGCTCCTGCAGGACTTTGGACGAGATACATGCACGCTCTACAGCTCCACTCCCTCTTTCCCCGCTTTTGCTGCCTCTTTCTTCAGCTGTTTCTTTTTTTTTTTTTTCTCCTTAGCTTTCCCTTGGTGGTCACCTTGTGTTTGCTTGTTTGGCTTTGCTCATCTCACAGTTTTACTGTGAATTTAAATGAGGGCTGAGGTTAATAGCCGAAATGGGGATCTGGACCAGGAAAACACTTTTCCTACAATCTCTGAGCTGGCCCGTCATTTTCAATTCCTTGTCTTGTTTCAGCAGGCTCAGTGAGAGGAGTCAGCTGTACATGCTGTGCCCTGCTTCACCCCTGTGAGTCACACCCTTCCCTCTGCTACTGCTCCATGTCAGTGAATGTCTCCAGTCCTCCACAGCACACAACCAAAAGGGGAGCAGATGAAAGCATATAACTCTGCTTGGATCTTCTCTGTCCTTTTCACACTCTGCATGCTTCTCCAAAACTTTCATAAGCTCAGTCCCGTAGAAGTATGCTTCTAAACAGAGGTTTCTGCTGTATGGATCTGAGTTAGTACAAACTGATTAAATGCATTTTATATCCTTTTCCAAAATCAAAATACACACTAATGTATGTGCTTGACCTAAGGAGAGTTGCAAGTTATCAGCTGATTCCAAGCCAGAGTCAGGTGTTATAAACCCTCAATTAATTCTGTAAGGAAAGAGAGGGGAATTTAATAATTTCGAAAAGCTCTAACAGCACAAAAGAGAAAACAGCTACGTGACAGCTAAAAGTAAGCAACCAAAGAAAAGCATCAAAATCGAGCAACCAAACTAAACCCACAGTCCTTACATGTCCCTCAAGGACTGCACACAGTCTGCCCAGGATTTTCTTTTATCCCAAGTTTACTACGTGCTCCCTTGTGTCTCCTTCCTGCTCCATGAAAGGTCATATGGCAGCATGATGCCATCTCTGCAGTCTCCCTCTTCTACAAGTTTAGATCCAATGACTTCAGTGTGTTTCAGATGCAAATTGTTCTAAATTTCCTGAGATCTGAAGAGAAGTAGTACTTGCATTTCTTCATATTTCAGAAACTGTCATGGAAAGGTCTGCTCAGCTGCAAATTCTTCCAGTGTTTCCAGTACAAATATTGAACTATTCTTTAGTCAATTACAAAAAGAAAGTTACAGTCACTCATACTGTAAAACTGCTTGAGCTTTGTTTTCACTGCTGTAGTTCAATAGTGTGATTCTGAAAATCCTAAAATTCTGAAAATCTTTTTGTTCATTTGCTTTTAGCCCTCACAAGTTGAGGTACCAGGTAGAGGATTAGCATTTTTATTCTCTTTCAGACAAGTACATTAGGATCTGAGGAAGAGGAATATAACCACAGGAAGACATTTGTCTTATCAGTTAAACTTTTACAAAGCTTTACAGGACTATTAAAAATAATATAATCATATAATATAACACCAAAACGAGGAAGCCTTCTTTTTGTAATCTCTTTACTTGAAAGGCTATATGCATATCAACAGGCAATATGTGGAAAGCCAGAAACATCCCCATTCCTTTAGCCTTCTAACAAGGTGATGGGCACAAAAGAGACTCGTAAACAGCACTTGAAACCTGCTGTCTGTTCTGTTTCTATAACTGCTAGAAACTGATTATTTTTTAAGTAGCCACTTAGGTTGGTGGATAATGTCTGTCTTCCCCATTCATGCCAAAACAAAACAAACAAACAAACAAAACTCACCACCGAAGGTGGTCAGGCACCCTGGGATGTTTTGTCTGGGATATTTTTGGGGTGTGTTTCTTTCCATTTGTTTTTGGGTTTTGTTTTTTTGTTTTTGTTTTTGTTTTTTGGGGTTTTTTTGTGGTGTTGTTTAGCCAGGAGACCTACCTTGGGCTGTATTTTCCAAGTAACATTCTGCCTCATTCATACAGACAGCCAGGTTACGTTCTCAGTGCAGTAATAGTAAAGTGGCTAGGCTGTCCCTACGAATGACTTGGGAAGAGCACTCGAGTGCAAAGTGTGCAGAAACACCAAGCAGGGATCAGAGCCCCCAAAAGCCACTGCACCCCAACATGGAGTCCACGTGAAGTGTGAAAGGGAGTACAGAGAGAAAGGCAGAAAACGAAAAAAGAAAGTCCCTGTGGCTTTGTCTGGAGAGGGAGTTAAAAAGGCAAACAGAAACCAACAACCTACAAAAGACAAACATTCTACTAAAAAACTACAAGGCAAGTTCAAGCATTGGGGCCCTCGCAGTAGGAAACTGGTCACATGGGTAACATCATGAAATTTTACTGCAAAATATCTTTTTTTTTTTCTTATTTGAAAAGACAAATTATTAGCATTTTTAAACAATTTCAATATGTTTAATGGCTGAAAGTTAAGCTCAAACTGTTCCGCTTACTGAATAAAGTGCTAGGTCTGTAAACAGGAATCTTAAGTTACCCCAAGAGTACACTCATTTTAAATTTTACTTGAAAGCGGGATGTACGTTTATTACAATTTCAAACAAAATGCTAATGCCATTAAACAAATGAGGTTTAGGCAAATTAACTGCATTTTAATATTCTGAAAGCCTATGATATAGGACATTGTGTTACGAAACATTGGCTAGAAGTATCAGTTGCAAGTGGGATTTTCATTGCTGTGAATCTCAGGAGAATATTTGTAATTAGTATCATTTGCCTAATACTTCAGGTTAATTAGAATATTTAATTGAATAGCTGTAATCTTCAGAGATGACTATATTATGATCAAATTAGTACCATCACAGCACACGCTGATCACTGCTGCAGCCTGCCTCACTTCTGCTAGCTATTCAGCCCTCTGGAGCGTTCAGCAACATAAGAAAAAATCTGTTTCTTACACTTTTGAATTTTAATGATCCATTTGAACTCTGCCATCAACATTTAATTATTCTAGAAAAAAAAAAGTCCCAACCATGGCTCCCATATGGCATGTTGGCAAATACACTTGCCACATTGGAGTCTGCACCTCTCCAGCAGCTCAGTGAAGAGATTTAGCTTTATTTTTTTTTTTTTTTTTTGAAAGCAAGAAGGCCTTTTTTAATAGTGTTTGCAAATACAGACCATATGAAGCTTCACAGAAAAGGTTACTAGGATACTATTGAAACACTATTAGGAACAGATGAATTGATTTTTAGAATGTTACAATAGATTTAATCCTGTAATGTCTACTTCTGGACTTTTGTATTGTGTCCAAAAGGTTTGAAGGAGTCAGGTGCCTCTGTAACTAAACCTTGTTAGCTAGAAATGCAATTAAGTTTGGGGGGAAAAGGGAAAAGAAAGAGAGGTAGAACGGATGGAGTGTACATATTAAAGTCTTTGCAGCCAAATCACAGATGCTGAGTTCCTGACCTAACCAGTTGCTGTTGTTTCGTTTTCTATAAATACATACATTTAGCAGCTGCAGATATTCTTGGGGTTAAACATGCACCACTGTGGAAGCACTAGGGTCAAAATCCTGTTACACTAAACTAGCTGGATCTCCTACCCAATTCTTCTCTTGTCACATAAGGGTATCACAAAAAAAAGAAAAAAAAAAAAAAAAAAAAAAAAAAGAAAAAAAAAAGAAAAAAAAAAAGAGAGTAAGCTGGGCATGCTACAAAGGATGTTGTTTACATAGAGGGATCCCAGGGCTCAGAAAAGCTTGCTTTCTTCTCCCCCCTTCACCAAGCTGCTTCAGGATATGGAGCTTAAGAGGTCAGTTCTGTACAATTCTGTACAAGAGCAATGTAAAAACTGATAATTGCTTTAAAATTCAGGATGTCCTTTTGAAACTGATGCTATGCTTCAAATTTCTCCACAATTAATTGTTACTATCTCAGGGGACATGGGCAGTGAGGGAGAGATCACTTTTAAGGGAAATACTCTTACCTGCTTCCTGAAAATGAAGAGGAGAAATATTTCCATTTGACAGAAGCAGATTGCTACACTGTACTTCTCCAGTGAGGACGAAGTTGTGGTATGCAAAGCTGAGATTTAGGGCTTAAACTTCAAGTGTTGCTGTCCTACAGAAGACTGTAACCCAACAAAATCCTCACCATTCTTTGTGGCACCATCTCTCCTGTTGTCACATGACTGCGTAAAATCTCACAAATGTTCCTGGAAATTAAGATGCCCACAAGGGAGCATAAATGAATCCTGCACAGAAAGTTTTTCACTTTCAGTAGGGAGGTAAAGTTAGCAAAATCAATTCTATTGAAAATAAAGAACAAAAAATTTTTAAGAAGGTTTTTGAAAACATTCTCCATTCTGGTAAGGAGAACATCTCTGATCTGAAAATTTTAATGGTTTTGTTTGACTACGTTGTAAGCATCATATTTTATTTGTGCAGCTGTAGCTATTTTGCACTTACAAATAAATGTAGTATTGCACTTACCTACAAATATTATACAACTAAAAATAGTCATTTATAAATTGTCAGATTCTAAGAAATGTAAAAATGTTCAGCTTCATTATGAAAATCATTTACATTTATCTCACACCCACTTGCCTGCTTTCAAGTTTGCTGTGAGATATAAAAATCCTTGAATCACTTTAATGTAACATTACATTAAAAATGTGTCTCTCACCTTTGGTGTCAAATAGATGTTTCATTCATACTAAGTAAAATAAATTGCATCTTAAAAGGCAGTCCTGTCAAGTCATTGATATTGAAATAAAAAAAAAAAAGAAGCTACAAAATCTATTTTTAAAAGTTAATATTTTTCTCAACTCTTATTTTTGATCTTTAAAAATTAAACATTAAAATATTTTTAATTTTTAAAAAAGGAAAACCTTTCTTTCTGGGCTAAATTTGTATTCTAATATATAATAACAATAATATTAGTCATTATTAGGCAATAATATAGCCTTTCTCAAAATTAAAATACATTAAAAAAGGGCAAAGAAGGAAGTTGTAATCCTAGGAAGAATGCTCTCTTATCTAGGCTTTTATTTTCACCCACCTCCTGAATGATGATTTAATACCCATTCTTAATATGCAGTTTAAAAAGCACCTTGAGAATTCACTTTAATGGCTAGTGTACTGCATAATTGTGGGCTTCCTTGTAAGAAAGCTTGCAAAATTGCTGATTACAGAAAGATATGAAGAGCGCTGAAAGTACTCAGACCTATACATTGTGCTGCCACGAAAATTGGTCATAGAAACCTCCTCACAAAATCTGCTTTAATCTTCTGGATCTCATGATGCATTTTTTTTCTTTTTCCTTTTTAAAAATAAATATATATCTTAAAATACATATGTATTTCTGCATTTTGGGTGCATCTGCCAGAAGCATGTATGAGCAATCACTAATCTTGAACATCAGTATTGTAATGTAGTATCCTTCATAGAGGTGCTCCCTGAGCATGAAAACCTCCTTTAGAAATTAAAAATCTGCTCCACTAATTGTAGAACAAAATTTCAACAGCCCTCTTTGAGAATCCCAGCTCCAAGTATTTTCCCATCTATTAAACAGATGGCAGATAAGATTGTAAACATATTTGCTTCATATTGAATAGATAGTTTCTGGCATAATACTAATTAACAAATTAAATGACTGACTTCCTGCATCACATTAGAGTTAAAACCACTTTGTAAGTTTGTCTTTGGTAGTTATTTACTTTGACAATAGCATGCAGTGAAAAACTGTTAAATGTTTTCTTAGCAACATTATGCATTGAGTAGTTTTCTGTTTTAAAACTCTATATTTTATTATAATTCATTTGACTTTCATTACAGTCACTCATTACAAAATGTATGTGCATTTAATCCATTTCCAAGGGCTGCATATTTTTTCAATCCCATTCTGTACCACAATGATAATGTCTTTGGTCTACGCAAGTATGCATGAAATTTAGGCATTGTCTTTGCTCATTTTCTGATAGTTTACCACAGACTGTTCTGAAAGGAGAAAAGCTAAGAAAATGCTAACAGTGGCAGATAAAAATACAGAGAAGGTTTCATTTTCCTTTAAGGAATTTGCATTTGACTATCTGTTTTATTATAAGTACAAATAGGATCATCTCAGCAATGATAACATGGTAGGCTATGAAGTGAGATTAGTTCATATCTTCTTTGTTTTCTTTAATAATTTGTTTACAGAGCTAGTCACACCAGAGATTCTAATTCCAAATTTCTTTTGCACTAGACTATCATCAAAACAGAGATAGCAAATGCAGCTGCATTTCCCTTTTTGGTTTTGGAAATACTAGTATGCAAAAAAAGAGTTTACTTTCCAAACCTAACTTGCCATCTCTTGGTGAAAAAAATGTAAGGATAAAAAATGGGTGCAGAACTCATAAAAGAATGGCAAATTTAAAACTTTCTTTCAGATTAATTTGCTCATGTCTCTGTCTTCAAATAGAACAAAACAGATATCCAAAACACAAGGTAACCTTTTTGAACTTTAAAACTTGCAATAAAATTTCTTCAAGAACATAGCTGTAAATGCTGAAACAGGTCAAATTCATTTAATTTCCTTTAGAGGTATAATAAAAGTATACAGTCATATGAATAAGGTGATTAATTCATACATGTTACAGCTGATGTCCAATGTTATTCAAAGATTAAAATGCCCCATAGAAGGCAAAAATGACAGACACCTCATCCCCCTGCTCTCCCTCCTTTCTCCACTGGCTCTACTGCTAGCAATAGAAAAAATTATTTTTTTTCCTCAAATAATCAAAGTACATTGATAGTGATATAGAAAAGCATTAGTCCTTCAAATTCAAAATTTCTTTCTGAAAAGGTTTGCTATCTTTTTTTAAAAATTAAGCAAAAAATATGTACATATATCATTGTGAGAAGGATATCTTTGAAATTATTAATATTGTTCCTTCTGTAATTTTTGAAAATATACCCTTTTTGACATGTAAATTCCATAAAATATACCTGAAAATGGCCAAAATTAAAGTGAGACCTTTGAACATTATTGTAAAGAATACTCAAATTGGCAATTACCTGAAGCTGTTTTTTTCTTATGCCTTATTTTTGAGAATTCAACTTCTTATCCTGTGTGGGTATGACAAAACACAGAAATCTGAGAAAGTGTCACACACCAGGCCATTTTCTCTCTCATTGTGGTTATTAGCTATATTCTTGGCAACAGCATTTCATATTCCATGTAAGTATGTCACGTTATTTCACACTGTATATTGTAACCCAGTTGTTCTAAGTACATTGAGATGCATTTTAAAGTTTAAAGTTATCTTTATTCTTGGTCACACTAGGAAAAATTGAAAGCTGAAATTTCTTGAAAAATGTAATAGTTTTAGCCAGACATCTTCCAGTTAAACCACTAGCTCTGCTTTTAATTATTAGATATATGCTCCAAGGAATAAGCAAAAATTTAATACCTACAGGTACAGTCTTGATTTTTCTGTTGGTGGGTTTGAACTAAATATTGCAATTCATCCTATATGACTTTCCTACTGGATATCAAGCATACTTCTGCTGTAGTTTAGGACATAGTATTCCATTGGCTTATCCATGATATCAATAGAGCTTTTCTGAAAAATTAGAAAGCATTGAATTTCAGCTCCCTTATATATATATATTTCTTTTCCTGAATGAAATCAGGAAAACATATTTTCATCTGTCATAGACACTAGAAGGTTCTATAATTGTGTGGTGTAGTCTCCTTGTAACAGTGATACTGCATACATATTGTGGCACCATTGCAGAGACACAGCCTGAAATCCCAGAGGCATTTTCCCTGTGTTAAGATAGCACTAAGGTTGAATTAAGATGCAATCTTCTTATTCAGGGCTACTTAACTCTGGTACAGCTGTGCATCAGTGTGACTATATTTTTTTCTGGTTCTGGATGTAGCTCATAACTACCTGTTCTCCAGGCAGGTAGGTTGATGCAAAATATAGTCTTCTTTGGGAGCACACAACCACAAGCTGGTTTGAAAATGGTATTTTTTACTTTATATTGCTTTAAACACTCACACATGCAACTTCTTGAGGTGCACCAAATGTACCTCATGACAGTTCAGAATTAAGTGCTCAATGTCTAAACAATTAAGGGTAAAAAAACTTATTTACATTATGACTTTTAAGAATAAGATTTTCTTAAGCCTCACCTGGACCACTGTGTCCAGTTCTGGGGTCCTGAGTACCAGAGAGACATGGAGCTCCTGGAGCGAGTCCATTGGAGGGCTATGAGGATGGTTAAGGGACTGGAGCATCTCTCTTATGAAGACAGACTGATGGAGTTGAGCCTGTTCGGCCTCAAAAACAGACAAATGAGAGGGGACCTCATCGTCTGCCACAGAAGGAAGGGTGCCAAGAGGATGGATCCAGGCTCTTCCCGGTTTTGCTGAGCAATAGGACACGAGGTAACAGGCAGAAACTGATGCACATCCAGTTCCACCTACATACAAGGAAGAGCTTCTTTATCGTGTGAGTGACAAGCACCGGAACAGGCTGCCCAGGGAGGCTGTGGGGTCTCCATTACTGGAGATGATCAAAAGATTTTTGGACACATTTCTGAGTAATGCACTCTAGAGGACCCTACTTGAGCAGGGAGATTGCTCTAGATAACCTCCAGTGGTCCCTTCAAAGCTTGCCTATTCTGCGATTTGGTGATTCCATGACTTTGAGAACCAAAATTACTCCATCTCTGAATGTATTTATTCCAACCTCCTGCTCAAAGCAGGGCTATCTTCTCTCTTATTTGCCATGGCCCCATATAATCAAAATTTAAACATCTTTAAGATGATGTTATCACAACTTCCTAGGGTAACCTATGCCACTGTCTAACACCTATCAGAGTGTAATTTTTTTTGCTTTTGTCTAAATGGGATTTCCCTTGCTTGCAATTTCTCTGAGCTGCTAGCTATTCTTTTCATAATGCGTTCCAGTATGTTAGGGATTTTTTCCCTGCCTTGAGATAAGAATGCATGTTCAGTTTACTTGTCAGGACCTTCACATCATTTTCTGCAAAGATATTTTCTAGCCAGCCTGCACCCTGAATGAGGTGTTGCCTAGAGAGAGTTTGTCTCAGGTACAGGACTTTCTCATTTTTGAACTCCATGAAGTTCACATAGCTCCATTCTTTCTTCTTGTCACAACCGGTCTTGAAGGCACTCCTGTCCTCCAGGGCCACTTTCCTTGATCTGAAACTTTTTACACACTTTCTGAGGCTGTGTTCTGTCCTGTTGACCACGTCACAGGTGAAGACATTAAGCAGCATCAGTCCTAGGACTGAGCCTGAAGAGTGCCACACAGACACCAAATATAGTCTGAATTATTGGTAAATAAATTTTGATCCTGATGGTCGAGCCAGTTTTCATCCCCTTCCCATTTCAGCTAGAAGGAGACTGTGTCAAAAGCCTTAACTAAATTCAAGATACACAACTACTGCCTTCCTTTCCCAACCCACAGATTGAGTCAGAGAAGAAAACCAGGTTGGTCAAGTACCATTTGTCCATACTAATAAATCATGCCTGTTCCTAGTTCATCCTTGTCCTTCAGGTGCCTGAACACAGCTGTCATGAGGGCTTCCTTCACAGTCTTTCCAGGACTAAGACTTTATGGCCTGCCTTCTCTGTTTTTGCCTTTTTGCCTTAAAGGTGGATGTAACATTTGTGTCATCTCTACTTAAAGCCATCACCTCTCTGTAAAGATGGAGAATTTACATGATTGAGAATGTCTTTACAAAGAGGTTGCATCAGCACTGGTGGATGCATCTCATCCAGCACTATAGATGTATCCAATTTACAGAGCAGTCCTAAATTGGGTCATACTGTACTGCAGATTGCAGCTCTTTCTCTTGAACACTGCCACAAGAGATGCGGGAGGCCTAAAAGCAGATGTAGCCACCCCCAGGCACAGAGGAACTCTCAGGTTTTGCCATGCAACTCATCATTTTAGTGATCTACATTCTTTAGCAGGCCCAAGTTTTCCTTAGTCTCCTGATGTAACTAAAGAAGCTCATACCATCTTCAGTTCCAGCTGCAGTCAAGGTAAAGCCATCCAAACTGCATTGCTGCAGGTGTACATGATGAGTCTGTCATCCTCCTAGGAACCTTTGCCCCACTTCCACCACCCAGATATGTCTGTTTGCAGCTGAATTCAATTAGGATCAGTGTTTCTGAATTATTTTGAAAAAGCATATGGATCATAACCTTAAAAAGGAAGCATTAAATAAATACATACATTCATACATACAGACATACATGCATACGAGAAGGTTTTTTTAAAGTAACTTAGGCCTTTTCAGTCTAGTTTCTGTAGCTTCCAGGTGCCAGCCTAAAGTTTGATCAACATAATTTGTACTGTCTCACTCAAAGTAATTGTTTATTTGCACTTTTAAAGATAAGGTTAATTAATGAAAAAAAAAGGAATTTAGTTTATTTTCAAGCTGTTCTAAGACCTGGACTAGAAAGATCAGGTGGTAAAACAAGCACAGAATTCAAGCAGAAGTTCTGTCCTTGTATGGGTTATGTCTTCCTGTTTAGAATGAATTCAAGCCTCTATAAGTTTCTAAGAGTTTATAACATACAAAGAAAAAATCTGGTGAGTAGCTGAAGAAAAATTAAAGCAGTATCGAAATACATCTGCTAACAGTCTGTTAGTTAAACTTTCCCCTTTTTTTCTTTACTGTTTTGCTTTCAGTTAATTTTTATGATTTATGACTGAAAGCTTCTAAAACTGAAAAGAATTATATAAATTTAGGTGCTAGATTACTGTGCTGAGGAACACAGACTATCTTCCATCAGGCAAAAATTACTCAGATGACTCAAGTCTACCTTTTTCCCACTACAACTAACATTTGACACAGAGAAAAGGTTAAAATAGTAAAGATTAGTGATTTGGGTTGTAAGAGTGAGCACTCAGACTACAGGACACAGAGTATTTCTTATCCATGTATTTACAATTCCCATTATTCATAGTTTCAAGCTATCCTCTGAAAAGGACAAAACCTTTAATGTCTCCTCTGAATATGTACTTCAAAGGACTTGTCTTGCATCATGTGGAAAGTAGAGCAGCACTACTTGGAAGTACTCAGTTTACTCATAGAGCTGGTCTTCTCATACAGAAATAACAAAAGTGAGAAGGAAGCCTTTTCCATCACATTCCCCCTGATTCAGAAGGAAAAGGTCCAGAAGAAGGAGCAATAAATAGATACACCAAGTTCTCACACATGCAAGGAAGCTTAATTATATTTGAACAGAGACATTACTTATGAGTTTTACTTTTTTAAAAAGCAAACCTTGAAAACTTCATATTATTTCAAGCAGATTATATGTAAAATTGCAATTGGAAACAAAATCAAAACATTTTTTCTTGTACTACTATAACAAAACACTGGTCTTCAGCAGGACAGAATTTCTATACTAATTGCACCTAAGTTTCAGCCATTAGTAAGAATTTCCCAGGATCTGATTATTTGTTTGGTTTAGTATTAGAGCAGGATTGGTTTCTTGAGAATATTTGTAGTGGCATGATGTGACTCAGAGAGCTTTCACTTTGTTTTCCTGTGGATTTGGTAATGAGGTGTAGGGAGAAATTCTCTCACCTGTCCTTGAAGTGTGATGCCTTTTGTCTTACCCTTCTGACCTTTCTGAATTTAGTGTGTCTCTCAATGGTTTTTCACCCTTTTTTTTAATGACAATCAATCTAAGGCTTCGTGCCCTTCATCTCCATGTAGTTGTCTTGCCCCAAACAAAAGGACTTTTTAAATTCCTTCAAGTTATTCCATTGAGTATATTGTACCTTAATTTGCCTGCTCCTTTTCCTCATTTAGCAAGCTTCCAGGTCACACCTCTGATTCACCATTTTTTTTTTTTTCTCTTTGGCTTTCTGCCTTACACAAATATCATTGTCTCCTTCAAATGGCTTATCCCAAACTTTGCCCAGTCCATGCCAGTGGTCCCATTGATAATGGAATCTTATCTAATTGATTAGATAAAACCCATAGCCCTTACTTTATCTGCTCACAACCTAAAATTTCCAGCTTCACTTTGAAAAGTGGTATGCATCTTCTGTTCTAAAAGATCGAAAATACAATGTTTGTGGTCAGGTTTAAACATTACAGTAAAGCGTACATTATGAACATACTGGATGCTGCATATTTATTTATCTCCTTGTGTTAAAGATGCTTATCTTAAAAAGAATTTATAGATGTGCTAAATTTTACCATTCCAAACAGACTCAGCAGATTAGCCAGCTAAGGTCAATAGTCAATATTATTTGAGTCAAATGTTCAGCTGTGTAACACTTAGAACATCTCAAAAACGTTTTTAATGTTAAGCTTAAAAGAATTTCCAGTCCAACATACAAGTTTACAAGAAATTAATGCATCATGGACAGGTAAGTAGGTTTATGTGTACATAAATTTATTTATTTATTCATTAATTTGGAATATGCAGTGCTTCTGCACCTTTTCAGGCATTTGTGTCAGTCCTGCAGCCTGAATTTTACTAATATTTACTCATGGAGTATTCCATAAAAGCAAACCTCATGGCATAGAAATTACTAGAAGGAAGGCAGGATCTTTTTTTGTGGTTAATTTCAGCTCATACTTTTGGTACCCAAATCTGAATGATCCTAATTGAGATTGTACAACCATGACTCATGGTTATGTATTATTCTGCTACTTCTGTTGGGGTTTTTGGGGGGTTTTGGGGGGGATTTGTTGTTGTGGTTATTGGTTTGTTCTTTTTTTAATGAGCATCTTCAGCCATTGATGGGCCTATTTTTTCATAAAGGCTTGACTCTTGACTCACCTGTCTCATGCATCTATTTCCAGCTGGCAAGATCCCTTGGCTTTTTTCAGCTTCCATGTACCTTTGCAAATCCCTCTGCCAGACCTCAACTTTGTAAAATACAAACATGAAAAAGCTACTTTTAGTGCATCAAGTCTTACTGAAATTAATCACAGGCATAAATGCACTGGCTGGACAGGAATGGATTGTCAAATTGTATTAAATAAATTTTAGAAGTGAATCTAATTATGTTGTTGCTCACCACATATGGGAGGGTATCAAAATGTTGGCAAGATTGTTCAACTGAGGCAGAGTTTTGACTCATTAAATCTCGCAGAAGGTGCTTGCCTTCCTCCTTAGATTATTCCATTTACACATATGGGGATACATATTTGAACATGGAACAACTGGTGATGTAGCACAGTGACAACAGAAGGCTCCCCCAGAGGAGGGAGTGAACTCATTACTCTTTCAGTGTTAAAAGGTGAAGGACCTTTCATGACCCTTCCTTCTCTTTGTTTCCCTCCCTCTGCCCTCTTATCTCTAGGTCACAAATATCAAGCAACAACTCCCTTTCCAGAGCCATGATATGCAACACTTCCTATTATGTTTAATGAGTATGGGAAATAGGATTTATAGCTCCATACATCAACAAATAATATTTATTAGTACTATAGCAAATAGCAGTTTTTTATTAACATATCAAATAACTTTTTAAAACTCAGAACTTGAATTTAAATTAAGAATTAGATAAGAAATATAGTAATCGTATTTCTTAAAAGTTATCAAGTATTAAATTCTGTTTTTATGATCTGAATAAATAGTTATCTTTTAGTCTAAGGGAAAAAAAAAAAGGTTTTTTTCCTCAGCATTGTGTGTCATATGTCCTTCTGATTTTCAATTAAAAAAACCCAGTAATAATGCCATTTCTTATAATGAAACAGATGTGACAAAATAACAAAATCTATGTAACATTAGATAAATAAAAGGTAAAAATAAATGGGAAAATTTTGATATTTGAAATATTTCAGAGTCAATTTCCAAGTTTGAAACCATCTTGCCCAATTCAATAGAAACTGGATTTCTTGTTTAGTAAATAAAATAAATTTTGGAATATAAAATCCCAGGAACTGGAGAGCTTGTGTTACAAATTGATATTTTGTTCATTTTAATAGGAAAGGTTTCCATTGTTTATGCATTCAGAATATAAGAGAAAGGGAAATTTCATCTGGCACTTGAAAATACTCCCATGCTTTGCCCACCCAGACCAACAGGCATTGCTTTTGATGTAACAGCAAAGTTTCACATTGACTTCAGTGCTTCAGGCTTTTTCCCTTATACATAGAATAACTCTATTTGCAAATATTGGAAAAAATTTTCTTTCCAGTCTCCAGACACCATAAAAGAAACAATAAAAGAAACTTTTAGTAAGAGCCAGAGGCTGTGATGGTGAGATAAGGCTGAGGAACATGGCCTTCATGAGTTTATAACACTTCACAGCACCACTGGCTCTTGGCTTCTGCACGAGGTGTAGATGCCACACTGGGCTTGTTGTCCACCTGCATCTCTACACAGAAATAAATCTGTTCTCAAAGAAACTCCCCTACAGTTTCCAAAGTAGAAAAGTATGAGTGTTTTAATAATGAACAATAATAAAATATATGCAAAATAAGAATAAGGTTCTTCATGGTAATCATTATTCTAAACACTTTATCTGATTAGAACTTAATTTTTTATCAAATATCTGTCATTTTTTACTGCTTGTATATAGATGTTTTAGTTATTTTTATAATATTAATAAAACTAGAAATAATCTTGACAATGTAATTCCAGATTATTAATACCATAGTATTCATGTATGTCAAATTGCTTCTTCACTAAACTTCCATAAGTGTGAAAATTCCTTTACAAAATTCACCTAGACATTGGGGTTTTTCATAAATTAGGTACACCACTAATATTTTACACTGAGAAAAAAGAAAAACATTATTGAGAAGAGGCAAGGGTGATTTTTTTTTTCTTTTGAAAATTCCATTCAAGAGTACATTTTGTATGAGAGAATTTTTGTGTCAAAATTATGTTGAAAAATGTATTTATAAAAAGCTGTGACTCTTTTTTCTTGATTCAACTGTTTGCATGTGAGTTTCCTACATGTCATTTTTGTGGGAATACTCCAGAAAGGTTAGGCTAAATAAAGCTTACAACCCCTCCCTCAAGCGTTATAAAATTTTTAACACCAAAAACCATTATATTGGGCTGAGGACTCTGGTAGTGAACCCCAATGAATCAGGGATGAACATGGACTGTTGAATTTGTTTGCAGAGAAGGAAAGGGACTGAAAAAGGGAAGGGAGAAAGTTAATTATGGTTTCCATTTTTTAGTCCTGAGACACAGGATCTGTTTGGTTGTGTGGTGTCCTCATATGAGAGGTTAAACATAACAGGATACTTCTCTAGTATATCTAGGTATCATTTAATCTCTTGTGTCTGGCATAATACCGTAAAAAACACAAGCTATGAAATACAAAACAAAGAGTGCAAATTGGTCAAAAAATGTCAGCAGAACTCTGAAATACACTGATTTTGTGCCATATGAACCATTTACAGAGTTGAAGCAGAGCTTTTGCCACTTCTTTATTTCAGTTGGGTGAGTGTCGTCTTGAGTTTCCTGTGGAACTTAGACTTCAGTCAAGCTCCACACCTCGTATTTGCCTGTTGCCAATGTCCCAAGGGATGAGCTGTCCTCCAGCTTCTGACCCACACCCACGGCTCAGTCAGGAGAACAGCTTTCTCATTTTGCCTGAAACCACGCCTAAATCAGAGTGTTTCCCCGAAGCAAAGCCCACCTCCTGAGCAGCTAGTGTAGAAGCAAGAGAAAGTAATATGTTGTCTGTCAATACTTGTTGGTCTGCTGGTTCCCAATTATTAAAGTGTTGGACTGGTAAACATGTTTCCAGAAGCAACAGGGTTTCATGGACAACGTGTTTCTTTCCCTGAATTTTTGCTCCCTCCTTATGTGATTATAGCCATTCATCTGATTAACTGTCAGCTGCGCATCAGTTTGTAAATATTCAATATTAAACAAACAAACTGAACACCACAGCATCTGCTCCAGAGAAACCTGGAACTGAAACCCTTTATGTTTAACTGTAAATTAATTTGGGAGAGAAGAGAAAGATATAGCTAGAACAGCATGAGCTCTGTGGTGGTTGTGTTAGATTTAGAACAAAGACTAAACCCACAGGTCCTCAAGGAATATGCTACCCCAAAGAACTTTTGAGTTGTTCTTTCTTGCAGCCCACAAATATTTAATTACTGACATGAACCGTTTCATAACTGTTCACTGAGTAAATTGCATGTAATTTCTGCTGTGTGCTTTTGGCCACTAACACCACAGACAGACCCTTTTTACACTGGGGTTTTCATTTAAACTGGCAAATTCTCACAAAATGTATCAAACTAATGATTATTTTTCAACAGATTTTAATTTATGCAAAATATCTTAATTTACTTTAAAAAAGAAATTTTAAAAATGGGTTGGAAAACGGCAAAATTTGATCCCATGGACACCATCCAGGAGTCAAAATTCACAATATATTCAGTGTTTAGTCTTGAATTACAGGAAGAAAGCATTTTTCTTTCTCTTCAATGCTTCTGGGTGCCATGACTTACTGTATAAATACGGGGAAAATGGAAAATAATATTTTATGTGAACATTTTGCATAAAATACACAACAAAACACTTTTGGAGTAAAGCTTGTATTTACTTTATTAGTTTTGTGCTGCCATTCTTCAAAGTGTTTTTTGTAATCAATATTTGAAAATTAAATTATTTTATTTTAAAATATCTACTATTAGGCTTTTAATATATCCTTACACATGATGGTCATATTTACTGCCTCCTGTACACAGCATATTTCTTATTTACACTGTACAGAATGTACCTCAGTCAATGAAGACATTATATCAATTTTCAAAGCCTTTGTTCTGGAAATATGCTTCACATCTGCTACTGCAATAGAGTGATTTAAGTCTATTTAGGTCCTTTAGCAGAGTAGTACAAATATAACCCTGTGTCTTATTTGCAAAATTAAAAAAAAAATCATTCATATTGGAAGATTTCAAAATTCATTTTCCCCTACCTTTATTTAGCATTCCCTAGTTGTTTGTCAAACCATCTTCTTCCTCTAGAAGGTTAATTTGCCATTATTCAGAAATAAATAACTTGCTCATTTTATTTAATAATTATTATTAGGAATAATAATCATTTGGAATAATTTTCGTCTAGTAACTAAATAATGTATTTTACATTGTTTTTCTTGAGTAGTCAATGTTTAGTTTTCAGCAGGAAAAAAAATATTCATTGTGTCAGATTTTGCCAAAAAGTCCAGAAAGCAAGATGAGCATAGAGAGCTCTTTATCACAAATTTAGAGACTGGAAATCTTAGACATCTAATTAGATGACATACGTGGTGGTGATGCTGTAATAATCAGTTGTTAATTCACCTTTTATGTCATGTTAAACCACTGTAAGTCGCTCAGAGATTTCAACCAGCGTATTGGAAAAATTCTGATGTTTTACCTGATATTCATTACTGCTGCTTTTAAATCAGTGTACAGCACAACCCTTTCTCAAAATAGAACTTGTCATAGTATTACTGACAGAACAAAAAATACGCTAGTGCCATTTAAAATTTTGGAAGGTTTTTTTTATTTTTATTTTTAAATAATTTTTAGTATTTGTAGTATACAGGTCATGATTATTAACGAACCAAGGAACACCTACCTCCTAAATTATATGCATGGTCAGGTTTCACTGAAAGCAAAATGGCAAAATGAGCTCAGAAGCTTGCAAAAGCTATCCCATAGCTTTACTAAAATAAGAATTCATAAGCTGATCCAAATCAAGTAAGGAAAAAAAAAAAAAAAGTCATAGAAGCAACGACCACCTTTTTTCCCACAAGAAAAAAAAATCATGTTTATAGATACTAATTTTTTTACGTTCAAAATTATTTTGCAAAAAAACCCCAAACCACATACACCTATGTCTTTGTTTTCTCATGGAAGAATACTTTTTAATCTCTGAAAAATTATTTTCATCTCCATGAAAAAGGGAAAACTAAGAATCACATAAAGAACCTACCTCAGAGTGAGCTGCAAAATATTTTTTTCTTTTGGGGAGAGAGTAATTTGGGAGTAATGTCATCCTTACTGCTTTCCCCAGAATTGCTATTATATTTATTTATTTATTGTGCAGCTAAAGAAAACTCGCCGTGGGTATGTTGGATCACCCTCTGTGATGTGGCAGTAGGCATAAAATCAGTGGCTTTCTGTAACTCCCCTGCTTAACATTCAACAGAGAGGGAGAGGATCTAAATGTAAAACCTGGCTCCAAAACACCACTGTCAACTTCCTGCCCTCCAACAAATGATCCAGAGCTACTCCACATCAGGATGGAAATGTGTTAGGCACTAAAAACCACTGCTTGCATGACATCATTCCATAACAGATTACACTGTAATGTTAGGAATGTAATCATTAGCATTTAAACATGCATAAAATTTAATTAACCTACTTACCAGTTTGCTTAGAACTTTTGAAGGGCTACCTAGAGTCCTCTCTAAGCATTTTATTGCAGAGTTTTGGAAAGCTCACAAAAGAGAGAAGTTCACTGGGATTTTTTCTCCTAAAGCTGATGAGCCATGACAGATGAGCAGATGACCCGAGTTAATTATTATTGAATTCGTTATTACTGCTTTGTTGTCACCCAGCTCAGCCAGGGTAAAATGATGACAGTAGGTATCTCATTAAAACAGCTGTTTCAATTATGTAGCGGCAAATATTTAAAAAGCGGGCCTTCCAAGTTTAAAGCTGTTAGCAAAGTTTGTTTGTGCTGGTTGTGCCAAGATTCTTTGACCGAAAAAGTAGGGAGAGAAATACAGTGTTCATCTTAATTGGTCGGGGTAGGAAGAGAGGGATGCTAAGCAGCAGAACATAAAAGATTGAATATGAGCTCCAAACAAATTTCCAGAGTTTGTGGGTGAATTTGTTTTTTCTCATCTTTGGTTAAATTCAGTTTTGTTTACTGTACATCAATTACATTTAGACAGTATGACAAAAGAGGAGTGTTTGTATTGATTTCTTTCCAGCTGGAGGAAGTGATATGACTGTAAGGTTCTTTTGGGCTATTTTTTGTTGTTGTTTTGTTTTTAGCTGTTTATTGTTTACTAGTTGACATTCATATTTATTCATTTTAAGTAGAAGGAGATTATTCCCTCCTTCATAGGCAAAAACAAGTCCTATCTCAGATGCTGTTCCATAGTATCTCAGTAGATATTTTGATCTCTAATAGGAACAAAATGTTGATTTGATTGCACTCTTTCCATAATACGGTTTGCATTGTCATGTTCAGCCCCTTAGAATCCATGCATTTCTCTGCTATGATGCCCCTGCATACTTAGGTTTTACACCCTCCTGCTTTCATTTTAGTTATTTTTATACAGAATTCTTGATGATGACTTGACTTGAACCTGTCTCAGAAGAACATCCTACAGTTATCAGATAATTTCTGGCTAAGACATGTTTTGCAATAGTATAACTCCTCTGATAGTTATATTGCCAGCAATAACCTCAAAGTCATAATTATTGAGGTAAATGGCGTAGTGTCAACTGAGAATGAGTCTGTGCTTGGGATAAAGTCTCTATCCAAGGTGGTGGATGTCATCTTAAACAATTTCTGTTGCTGCAGCAATCAGTAGCATTCCCTCAGTGGCCTGTTCAATCTAAAATCTCCTAATTAGAGAGGGCTGGGTGCTGCAACTGTGCGGATATGAGAAAGGAAAACACTTCTGCATCATTATGCTTCCTCCTGACTACATTTACCAATGTCAAGATTTCCTCAACCTGCCTTATTTCCCAATATGAATTCTATCTGGGTAAAAAAAGAGAAATTTTGGCCACTTTATTGATTTGTGGACATTCAGTACCCTATTTTTTAACAGTTGTTGAGTCACTGGCAGCAAATTCTAAACCAGTGGTCACTGTGAATATGCAGATTATCTCAGCAGCTTGATTATGGCATGTCCAGCATGACCAGAAGTTGTTCCTAGGGTTAAGAGATCCATTCATGGCAAGTTCTGTGTTTCAAGATGGTGTTGGTCTTTCAAAAAAATGGGCCACATGTAATTAGTCCATTTAAAATGTTGTCTGTAGAAGTATGGGAGCCCAATTACAGTTTCTCTGATGTTAGATCAGAAGGAGCTTTATGAATTTTCCTACTCATAGAAACATGTAAGGAACATCTTTTCAACTTATTGCATTGGATTTTACTGTCAGCCCAAAGGAATTCAGAGGATGGTGTTAAAAGGGAAGTAATGTACTTAATCAGAAGCTATAAGGGATGTATATAATAATCTTAATCCTCAAAACATAACAATCACTGATGTTTCTCTCAAAAGTGATTATTATTAAAAATAAGTACTTTTCAGAGACAACATAGAAGCATATTTATCATTAGCACTATTTTTCTTTATTTTTAAAGTAAAAAATGCCTGTATAACTTCATTTTGGCATGTGCTTGATTGCTAATTGTTTTCATTTCAGAGAATCTAATGTAATTGCTGCTGAGTGGCTCTTCTTTCCCACTAGTCCTGTTTTGTCTTCTCATGAGGAAAAAACATTCTCAACCAAGATTTTTTTTAACCATATATACATTTTGTCACTGCAGTGAAGAGCTCCTACCAGGTGTCCAAGCATCTAAGTTAATTATAGCTAGAGGATAAAGCTCTGTGTTCATAAAAGTTATAGATGAAACTTGGAATTGAGGGGGAAGGGTTGTCTTACAGGTATCATTATGTTGAAGAAGCTTTTGAGATAAAAAAGAACATCTGAAGTCTTCATTAGGAATTACAAATTTCCAAGTCTCATCATTCCAATTGCAGCCTTTGGGCATGAGTAAATATTCCAAAATGAAGCTCAGCCACTTTCCTCTGTTTTCTACATAAACTTCCCTATGGTTTAATGTGGTTTTCAGCAGAAATCACAATTATTCATCTCTCACATGGCAGAAAATATGCTGTGCATTTGTGCTAAATTCAGGGACGTGGGACAGCCTTCACTATATAATAGGAAATAATCTGGCCCCATGAAACACAAATTTTTTCTTTGGAATCCCTCTCAGCTGAATAGTACATGCAAGGCAAAAAGACAGAAAAATTATTTCCCTGCAAAGAAGCCCTTCAAATGAAGTCAGACCATCTGGGAGAATCACATTCCTGGTGACTGATAGTGAGGTACCTGCCTTTCTGCTGATTACCTGCTAAGTAGAAAGGGAGCAATCCCAGGTAGGAGCCTAGAGGCAGAATCATGCTGAAGAGAAAAGGGCTGTGTGGTGGAAGGAGTGTTGCCTGCTGCCCTTTGCCAAAGCCTTGGATGGACAGATTCCTGCTCTGCTCCTTCCACTGTGAAACAGTTCTTTGTGAGAAAAGGGAGTCAAGGCCCCAGAGCAGTCAAGGGAATTTGTACTACTGACCGTAAATGAGAACTTGGACTGCTTCTCAGTAGGAGATGTAGGAGATGGTAGGAGAGCTTTCCAATTTCCATTTCTCTTGGTTTGTTGGTTCAGGGTATTGTTCTCCTCCTGGGCCAGTTCTCAAGAAATAGACAGGAGAAGCTGTGTAGAAGAATGGGAAAATGCAAAGGAGAGACAAGGTTCTTAGAAAGAAGTCTCACCTCTTATTATATTTTGAAGCTTATGATTTCTTCCAGGAATCAACTCAATAGTTTTGTTCGATGAGAGTTTCAAGTTCATGCAGTCCCACAATAAAAAAAAAATTAAAAAAAATAATAAAAAAAAATAAAATAAAAAAGAAAAGAAAAAAAAAAAAAAAAAAAAGTTTCAAAGTAGAATCTCAGGGAATAATACAGTAAAATGAGATTTGGAAGCATTCATTAAGAGCCTTAAAGATAATCTGATTAAATTTTGCTTGTTTGAGTTTGGGGAGCTTTTTGTTTTACTTGTGGATTTTTACTTTTCTCTTTGGTCTCCCCAGTTTCCTAGTCATGAATCAGGACTCCTATTAATAGTCATTTTTACTTATTATTTAGGGGATTATTATTTCTTATCTAAAAGAGAAAGCTTAAATCAATATTAATTTTCAAGTCAAGAGTTACTTTGGATACTTTCATTCAGCCATATATGCACATTGGTCTATAACTACCTTTGTGTTTTACTTGATACCATGTTTTGGCACCCTTCTCCATAAAAGTTTTCCATAATATTTTGAGTTGAGTTTTTTATTATTATTTAGAAATCATCGAAGTACATAAGCATGATAACCTACTATATTATCCAATGTACCTGTCTCTTTTTTTTTTTTTTTTTTGTAATGGCTGACTTGTGTTGAAAAATATATAAATAAATATTCAAAATTTTTAAGAATAAACTCTGCACATTATGTCAGATTTACTTCCTGACATAATGGGTCAACTACACTGATGAGTATATAGCTGTTGTTTTCCAGTCATTTTGTTCTGAAAGAACAGTGATTGGCAAGAGAAATTTTAAAAAATGCCAATGGTATTGAGAATTATAAACCCTACTTTTCCAAATCAATTTATGAAGCACTCAGGCTGTCAGAAATGCTGTCTTTAGGAAGCAGGTTTTTGTTTAGCTTGAGTAAAATTCCAAAGGACGCATGCTCGTCAAAATAAGTAACTTTCATTTTGAAATCAGGTTAGATATTAGTTTTGAGATAGTTAAAATTTTATTAATATAATTTGAGTGACTTTTGTCTGAGTTTAATAGTCTTATGTGCAAGAAAAGGAAGGATGGAAAAAACTTCACCTGAATTTATGTTTTCTTCTTTGATCACTAGATATTTGTTTAACATTATTTTGTCAGAGGTTTCAGTGGCAAATCAGTAATGGTTTGGAATGGTTAACCTGTTTGGTGGGATGCAATATTTAAAAATTGAAGTGCTGTTGGTAGCATTCTATTCCTGCCTCTCTGTAGGTATGGATTTTGCATATTAGCAGTGGTCATAATCATGTTAGTAAAGTATATAGAAGTTTGTTTACATTTTACCAGTTATAGCATTCTGTCTGTTGAGTAGATTTTTATACCATATTTGCTGATTAAAGACAGACCTCTTAGCTATGATCTAATCTGGGTTATGTTAACAAATTTCCACCAAGAATCTTTCACCTTTCACTCCCCAGCTGCAGGCCTTCATATTTGCAGCCTATTAAACATAAAATTTCATATTAGTGAAGTGATGCCCACCATTGCATCCTGTAAGGCCTTTCATTTAGTTAATTTCCAACTTGTTTAGAATTACTTTAATATTAAATCCATGGTTTTACAGTCCTGTTTGAAGTTGGAAAGGTAGTCGCTGTGTAACCATGTTCTTCT
The DNA here is from genome assembly GCA_032173965.1 of Sitta carolinensis. Classification (NCBI taxonomy): domain Eukaryota; kingdom Metazoa; phylum Chordata; class Aves; order Passeriformes; family Sittidae; genus Sitta; species Sitta carolinensis. The sequence goes on along the minus strand of CM063284.1, from coordinate 59,761,797 downwards.
TTTGAAAGCTTTGGGAAGGATTGATCAATTTAGGATCTGGACTAAGCCCCTGTTCCAATGTCCAAGGACATAACCCAGGTTTAGGTCCATATCTAAACTTAAACTACACTGTGAGCAGCTCTGCAGGTTTCCATATTTAGCAGCATATTACACACTAGAAGCAGAATCTGTGCAAATGCATCTCCCCCCCTCCCAATCTGTATTGATGCACAACTTCCAAATAAATATGAAGTATCATCAGTGCCAGGAACTTAAGAAGGGAAGACATTTAATATCTTAGAAAGTGTAACCCGTCACCACAGTAAAAAAAAACTCCCTAGGAGATTGCTACATGCCAAGCATGGAGAAATTGTGATTTCAGTAGTTTGTACCTCAGACTATATTTCCCTGATATATTTCCTCAGTCCTGTTTTCTTGTTCATATTTTGATCGTGTTACTAATTATTGCCTGTGACAGCAGCCAGACCCCATGGAGTCACATTCCCTTATGGGAACTGAGTGCATCCACCTTTGTCTCAGCATAATGTACTGCAGCACCAGCATTCAGTATCTCAAACCCCTCTTTCATTTTCTTTTTTCCTCTGTCCTCCCCCTCCCCTTTCTCCCCAGATAGTACATTTTCCCAAGGAAGCAACCATAGCAGAAGTCTCTCCTGATTCATTGCCATTTCATAGTAAGAACGGCACTTTGTAAAACCATAGGCAAGCACAAATGTTGAGGAAAGGACATAATACATGCAGATTTGTCATGAGTTTTGTAATTACCTTTGCATTCTTCAAGGAATCCCAGAAGCATAAGGAAGGAAGGAAGTAGTGTTGTTTTGGCCCCAGATGACTTTAAAACTATGGTGCATTGCATTGCGGGATCCTATTAATAATTAAACTATCTGTCACTTACAAACAACATACATTCCAAATTAAATTTAAGCAAAAAAAAAAAAAAAAAAGATCATTTGGGACTGAATTAGCAGGCTTCAGAGAGAAATAAATAATAATCAAACATCTGTGTTCTAAGTAGTACGTGCTTTATCAGACAAACAACTGTTACCATCTCATTGTATAAAATGGCTTGGGGAAAACACCGTAGCTCAAAAGCAAAGTCTCGGTTAGAAAGAGAAAAAAAAAGTTCATTAACAAGTCAGGAAGTGATTGAAAGTTGCCATGTTGCTGTATTGCCTTTTTCCTCCGTTGTCTCTGCTGGCAGTAAAATGGTATTTATTTTAGTACTCAATTCAGTGGACAAATGCAACTCCAAAGCTAAGGAAAAAAATGCTACTGGCTTACATTCAGAAAGTACAGCAGCTGAAACTTCCAAATATTCTGAGCATCAGAATATGATCCTATCTTCCTTACTTGATGACTTTTCAAGCACCTCATCTCCAGTGAAGGTTATAGGATTTATTTTCGCCAGGGACAAGACAAAGGATACCAAATTAACAAATGGGAAAGCGGGAGAACTTACTATTACATGCTAATAAAACATGCTGCTGAGGTGTGCTGCTGACCAGACATTAACACATTGCTAATATGCATAAAGGGGAAAAATGACCCAAATAAAACAGTAATAAGTAGCAATGCAATACAGTAATTAGCCTAGTGCAATATTTAATAATACACAGGCTATTTTTGTCCTTCCTTCTCTCCTTACATCAATCTTTCATCCTCTTAGAAGCCATTGGGATAGTATGAGTTTACAGAATAATACACCAAATAAATTCATCCTTGGGACTATAACAGGATGACTTTCTCTGTGTCTCCTAACATCACATTCCCTTTTTCCACACCATATCATGCTCTTTACTGTATCACTATGACTGAGGAACAGTGGTGGATAGCTACAAATGATCCACGACAGGATCACATACAAAAATCTAATGATAGTACAGAGAAAGCCTTAAATATTTCATATTATTGTTAGGAGGGTGTTTTCTTCTTTTCCAGCACTTGATAGCTGCTATACCTGCAAGTCTGTAGGTTGGGATTCTGCTACCTTTTGAGCAGGCGGCTGTCTGTTTGTCTACTCCTTAGGTAACTGTGTTAAAATATCCTATTCCAGCTGTAACACTTGTTTTACAAGAGCCCTGGTTTTGTCTGACACAATATGGAACAACATTTGTCATTCGTTATCAGGGGTGATATATTTGTTAGCCTGCAGAGAAACATCTGCTGTGCTTTAATCTCTAGTGTGCAGGCCAATATTCATAGGATACAGCTGCATAAAATCACAGTATTAGATGGGGCTGTCCAGTCTGACATGAAGGCTAGCTGGCAGGCAGACAGAAACAGATTTTATTATCTGCCTTTTACATATTTATTTATGTCAAATATTTCTGAGAATCCATACATTAAAGCCCTTTTTATGCATTGTTGTTTTGAGGTGACAAGTCATCGACAGCCAAATGAGAAATTTATGTTACATATTTAATATGGACATCTGAATGATTATCAAATCTATAGAAGCCAAGCCTGCCCAATCACCCCTAAATAATGGATGAGAAGTGGATGTGACTCAATTTGTTCAGTATAAAACCTAGACGACCTCTGTCTCTCATTTCATCACTGCAGCACTGTCATTATTTGCTTCTATTCATCTCACTTGGCATCACTCAATAAAATCTGCACATGATAAAGAGAATAACCTTGGTCAATAGTAAGAATACATAAGGAGGAAAAATGATCATTTCCTGTCCTCCACGGTGGTGCCACAATGCACACCACCATGGCTATATGAACTTCACATGGATGCTGATATGTAGTCATAAGAAAGAGGAGACAAAAATTTTAATGAGATGGTGGGATGTAGGGAGAAGGAGGGATGGGCTGGATTAATATCCTTTCATTTAGTTTGTGGATTTTTGGTGAGGAAATTTTTAGGAGAGATTTAAAAGAGAAGAAAAAAGGCTCTGGAAATATGGCTTTATTTAAAATAATTGCAGAAACATTCTTTCAGGGGAAAGATGGTGAAAGTATTTTATAAAAGTTGCAAAAAATTCTTCTGCTTCTATCTAGCAAGGATTCGATGGCCCCAGAAAACATGTTTTTCATTAAGACTACCAAAGAAGTGCTTGTAAGAACAGACCATGCTAAAATAACTCATCATAGCAAAAATCTGGCAAAGAGGAAGGGGAAAAAGAATCAGTTGTGCAGGTTAGATTTTGAAAGCAAGTCCTGTTCTTTGAAAATATTTCAGTAGGCTGCCTGTGATCAGGAAAGCCTCATATCAACATTATATATTCACTTCCCTTTTCAAAAGTGTCAGTGTTGGGATGACATGTCAAAAAATTAATGCAGGAATGACAAAGGTTAACTTCATATGCATCAAGATGAGAAGGCTTCTGGTCACAGAAATACCCAAAATGTGTAACCAGATTTCATGGAAGCAGGAAAGATGACCTATGTCATGGTCAGTAGAGCACGCTGTAATTTTATATCTCATTATTCATACAAATACCTACAAAAGATTTACCAAAATGGACAAAGCTATAGAAGGTTGCAGTGAAAAATGATAGGAACAGAAGGTTAGGAGGGGCATAAAGGATAGGAAATGTAAGCAAAAAGCAGGCAGAACCAGGCTGCAGTGTTCTGATTAAAGATTGGGTTACTGCTGCATTTAAAAAAGGAACGGAGTCAGTGAGTCTGAGGATGTTGGCTAGACACTTGCAGACTGTTAGTGCAGAAGCAGCAGCAAAGTATCAATCTGCAAGTTTGAAAGGGATGAGTAAGAATCATAAGGAAACTAGGTAGTAAAGAAGAAAGGGAACCATGGGTACACAAGAGGAGATGGCATCATAACAGGTCAAAACATAGGAATGGCATAGAATTCAAACACTGATGAGGAATATAGAAGCAGCATAGTATAATAGGCAAATGAGAAATCACTGACGTGACTTTGCATATCCATACTATATAGACATTTATCATGGCCTTGTCACATTTTCTTCTCAAGTAGTTCAGCAGAGTAAATTGCAAGTCAGTGTCACGTGTGAGGGAAGCAGTCACTTGGCAGCCTTATAGAACAAAGGGACTTGGCTTCCAAAGAGCTTGTGGTGGGCTTTGAAACAATTTTAGATGAACCGAAGAGGCTCCCAGTTGAGGATAATATTTGAAATGCAGCTGTCTTGACAGAGAAAAGGGTCTTTGCTTCAGCCAGAATTAGCTGAAAATGGTGAAGTGAAAGGCAGGGGTCAAACAGGGTGCAGCAGAAGAACAGGAAACAGGGACACGGGACCACCAGGATCAGAGAGAAGATGCAGATATCTGTTATCAATGAAAAAGTCAGTGTAAATCACAAAATGACTTGTTAAATGTAGGGAAAGAAGCAAAGAGAAAGGTAAATCCTAGCTTTGGCAAATGTCTAAAGAAAAAAAGGACAACTAAAATTAGCAAGCTAATCACCTAAATTTGACTAGCACGAAGTGGAAGATGCTCTGTTGTTTGAAATTAACTTTTGTGAAAACTTCATGGAAGAATGAGGAAGTCAAGGTCAGAAGAGACCAGGTCTGGCAAGACCATTTAGAGCTGTAAAGCTAGTAAGTACCAAAAAGGGAATAAGTAATGAAAGAGTATCTGGTGGGAGTATGCAGAGTAGAACCTGTCAGAGGAAATAATCATATTCAGGTGATAAAATGATGTTGAATACTTAGCCATGTGAGTGTCTAGAGAAGGAGGTTATTCAGGGTTCTTGAAATGCAGTAGATGATGAAAGGGTGCCTGAAGCAGTAGTCAGACATTACTAAACAAAATGCAGGTTAAGTACTGAGTATCTGCAGGGTATCTGTTATCTGTGGGGGGTAAGGACACTGGGAGGATTCGCTTTATTACACAGTGAGAGAAAGAAGGTGGATTACAGAAGGAGATGAGGTTGTGGAAGGGATGAGAATATTCTTATTTCTTACAAGTTATAAGAAACTACACATATTATTTTCAGGCTAGCCTGGGAATAGGTAAAATTCCTTCTAAAGTAATTTAATGAGTAGTGTAGTGGAAATAGAAATTGTGAATAAAGAAAAAAATAGAGAAAATGTTGAGCTGACAACAAGAGAACTTAAAAAAATTCTCACTTGTTTTCACTTGAATGCAGCAGGAATATTTGTACAAATATATTAAAGTTCCTGAGCTGCTACATCAGATTTATTTATTTCTATTTCTCCATAAGGACAATGTAATTCTACCATTAAAATCAAAATTAATGGCAAAATTAAAAAGTTATCACTTTCCTTCTTCTCACCTCTATAAACATAGATGTTACTGATGTCTCTAGTTTGAAATAACAGGGGCAAATAAAAAAATAAGTAAAAAAAGCATATATATCATGTTAAATTGCCCAGGACTGTGCTCAGAGATGGCTTCAGTGTTGTTTGTTGTCAGTGTTGTAGGAATCAACTTGACACGGCATGTCTGCATATTCAGGAATTATCTGGGAAAAATCACATGCAAAAGCAGCACCAGTTGAGAATGTCGAATTTCTTGAACTCATTTGTAATAGTCAGAGCAGTTTGATCGTTTCCCCAGCCTTTTGAAGCCATGTGATTTGTGCTGTAAAGCTAATGCTGGCAATAAAGAACCCATGTCTATCTGTTAATCAGGTTGAAGATGGCAGCTGTTTCACATCAAGAGGATTTTAAGACAAAAGAAGAATAAAATGAAAGACAGAGAGACAAAGGAAAATTCTATTCTTTGTCAGAGTCTAAAATTAATAGTGATGATTTCAACAATTCCAGTGAAGACCTTTGTGTACACTGAACAGATAGTGGAGAATATTGTGTTTCATTGATGAAGCATTGATACAATCCACTTCAGGTCTCATTGAATGCCTTGAAATCCTTTCAAATTCCTTTACTTTTCAAAGTCACTAGCATGCTGGAGAAAGTTACCACTTCATCCTTGGTTGCCACAGCCTTAGAAATGGCATTAATTATTGTGGCTTTTATTCTTAGAGTTAAACAAGTATAAAAGTTATTGGATATTATTTTTCTGTCATTTAAAGGAATTTTTATTTTTAATTCTAGCAGAAGTTCTCTTATATTTATTCCAAATGTTTCTTTGTTTATATCACGTGGTAACCTCATAATAAGAGCCACTATGAGAAAGGACACTTCTATTTTTTTAGATGAAGTTGGAAAGAGTTCTGAAGTGTAGGATTTCAGTGGGGAAAATCCTTTTCTCTTTTCAGTCAGGTTTTCTGTTGTCTTCAGCTGAGCCTGAACTCACCCCACTATGCATGAGGAAGACCTTTTCTGTGTTGTTTTGGATTTGAGCAACATCAACAAGGTTTTCTTATGTTGGTTTTATGACACTAATGAAACACCACTAGCCAGGGGATTCTGGTTCAAACTGTTTAAAGACTGTACTGGATGTCATTTCATGAATACATTAACTAATATATTTCTTTAAAAAAAAAAAAAATAAAGCAATTAAGCCTTATTGATAAATAATTAATATGTTCATTGTACCTCTTCCTTCTTTACCCAAAAGCAGCTCTATATGGAGTGACTGTTAATTTTATAGGTAAATGATGAATTATAGAACCATATAATAAAAATGTCTCTCTGCCTAACACATTTAACCAGTGTCTTGCAATCAATTCAAGACTCACCCCACTCTTCAAGAAGCTTCATACAGGCAAAAAAAAGGCACTCCACAATATTTAATCTTTTTTCTTCCACAAATTGCACTCAGACAAAGGATAAGAAATGTTAGGATTATAACACTTTCTTGTATACAGAAACATTAGCCGTTCTCAGCTGCATGTATGAAATATATAACTGGTGCTTTAAGTGGATACCAGTGGGAAGGGCTTGGGCACAATGAGACACACAATTTGTTTTTATTCCATGAATGGCTCAAGATTACAGACTTTAAGTTCTTGGTGGCTTTAGGGTTTTCTAAGTGGGCTTTTATGGCTCTCTCTGGGTTTTGTAGCATTGGACAAAGACACCTGGTTTTGCAGATGTAGGGAAGTGAATAAATAGTGCTAATAAAATCTTAAACACTCATCAGAAATTTCCTGAAATATTTCCTAAGTGACATGCTTGACACATATTTTCATTTATTTTGTCATGTACACCAATAAGATGGTGATGAATAACTACTCTGTGATATATCTTTACAGATACAGCATGTACTTATTAAAATTACCAAAAGTTACAAAGAATATCACATACGCAGTCTCTGGAAAAAAATATTAAGTTCAAAACAAGCTTGCAAAATGCAAGGTTTTATCTTATAAGTTGCTAAACATATTTAATACATGTTATAGTTAGTGCAGAAACCTTAGTAAAGCACTTCGCAGTGGTGACTTTTGGTGTTGCTTGTATCACAATTGTATTGTACACATTGATAGTATACTCATTTATGTGCCTATACATTCATGAAAATGCTCTGTTGTGTCTTTTTTACCTAAATGAAAGTGATTCTTATTGTTTTCCCACTTTGTTCCACTCTGTTCCCATACCTTAGTAAAGCTGGCTACAACTGTTACTGTAGCTGAATACATGGGCAATTATTTTCAAACAGCTGGAAACTTTTTAAGGCTCATTTTTCTGCTCCGTGAGGTATTAGTAGGTAGCTCTTCTTTCATGATGGATTGCATGGCCCTGCCTGAAGACTACCTATATTTTCAATCTCCTTTTGCTTATACTTAACAGTGAAAAGGTCTGCAACTTGAACCACACAACTATCAGGTTCCACACAGGAGCCTCACTATTTGGCAAATTATTTGCCTTTGTTGCATTCATTTTTGTTTATAAAATACTAATTACCTCTTTTATTGTTTGAAGAGATTAAAAGTTAATAGGAGAAACTAAATAAACAGAATGCCATTCTGCACAAACTATATAAGCTGGTAATTAATTTCTGGCCTCCTCTGAGCTAATTAACTCATATAAAGAAATGAAGTTAATGAACCATAATTCTAGTCATACAAGTGTAGATACAAGCAGTTTGACTTAATGAATTAATAAGATAATTCCTTTCTTAGAGGTTTTTCAATTGTCTTCCTAGTCTGTAGGCCTTCTTAATGTTTCTTTCTGACTAAAATATTTAATAAATGTCAGGGCAACCTGGAGATAGGACTTCACAAATTTTACTGTCATGTAGGAGACCACAATTTCAGAGCAAACGAATTGTAGCTTAGCTGGGTGATGAATCTTGATACACAACAGAAATGTTTTATTCTGACTGGAGGTGATGCGGTAACCATCTTAGATTTAAAAGTAACAGTTTTGGAAAATCCAGTCACTTTGCTTTATCTGGACTAAGGCACAAGTAAAAAATAATAATTATAATGATATCCCTGCAGCTGAGTGAAAGGATCAATTGTTAGTTTAGACTGCTGACAACCTCATTTCTACCAGCATTTCATCTGGAATTTGCACTGTTATCTGCACAGGCTATAATCAAAACTTGAGTTGGATGTATAATTCTTAGTTAATCTTGAGAAAAGGATTGTTTATCTCCCTGATTTCCAAGAAATAAGACTTATTCTGCCTGTTTTCCTGCAGTACTAATGCAATGTTATCTATATCTAAATAATAGATAACATTGATAATATCTAAATTGATATCTATTTGATATCAATTTACTGTGCTAAATTGATATCAAATAGACCCCATGCTAAAGAAAGAATATATCCACTGTGATAGTCCTTGGAAAACCATATCTCTGTGGCATTGCATTACATCCCCCATGCAAGTCAACCCCTCTGTAAATCTTTCTGCAATGCCACTAATTCTCCCACAGAGCTGAGTCTCTTAGTCATTTATGAAGTACCCAAACCCCCAAAATTCCATGGAGTAGTTTTCTGCAAGACTAATTTTCCATTTTTTTCATTTCATGGGATGAAGCATGATTGAATAGATTATTGTTAATATTTTACAAACATTTAAAAACTATTTATTGACAAGCAGTCTTGGGAAGATGATGCTTCCAACACATTAAGAAAAAGAATATAAACAGAGGACAAAAAAATAAATTTTAAAGCTGATTTTTTCCTTCAGTACTGGAATACAGAACATAATTGGACATCTGTTATGAAACCTGGAACTTCATGTATCAGTGAAAGGATTCTGTTGATTTCAGATGGATTTGCATCTCTAATTATTTCAGAAGAAAAAAGTAAAAGAGGTAAAAAGTCTTTACATATTTCTGAAGGCCACACTGCTCTATATACATATATTCCTTGCTTCTTTTTCCTTTTAGATGAAAACTTCTCTTATCCTATTGTTTTAAACATGTCATTTACCTAAGTGTCAGCAGTCTCTGTTTCAGACCTTTGACATTGGACTGTGACCAGGTGATCAATTTTGTTTTCCTTGGGCCTGAAAGCACAGCTGACACAGCTTTAGAAATGTATTTCATCTTGATTTAGTGACTTTCATTTATCCATCTCCATTATTTACTTAGTTGCTAAGACTACATCCTTTCTGGGCTATTTGTTTCTAATTGTTGAGGTAGACATACATAAACATGATGCAGTCACTAATAGTAAACATTGTCTGGCTGTTGTAAGTCTGAATGTAAAATGATTAGGACTTTTTAGATTCCAAAAATCTCTTATATAACCATGGCAGAATTTGTTAATAATGAGAAAAATGTCTTCTTAGTACCAACATGCAATGTAATTAAAAAGCAAGATTATACTAAAACCAGTTTCAAAGCAACATGTCATTATAAAACTCATGAAGGAAAACTTAAGCATGACAAAATATGATTTTCCTAAAGAAAATATTGGTGCACCATTTCAGGTTCTGCACAAATAAGAATGCAATTTCTCTTTTTTCTCAGTCCTGAGTCCATTTCTCTGATGCTGCCTGTAAATACAGCCTAAGTATTAGATTCAAATATACTTTGTCTATCCAAATCCATGCATAGGAGACTCAGAGCACTGGCAGTGTCACATGAGGTTCTACTGCAGCCACAGGTGGAAGGTGTCTGCAAAGAAAATGCTGAAGAATTTTTTTGACTTGGCAATTGCATTCATCCAGAGCATAAATTATGAGATATTTCATATTATCACAACGGCACATTTTATCCCTTATAGTAAGTGTACCTTTCACCTAGAATAAATATTTACTTATTTAAGAAAGGAAGGTAGGATGGTCCCCTCACTGAATACAACAGGTATTTTAGGAAACAAATAAGGTTATGCTGTCCTTAAGTTCTTTCAATGCCATGTGAAATATTGATGGTTAAAAACTTGTCTCTTATCTTACAAGCTCACTGCACTTCCTCAAGGTCAACCAATAGAGTACTATTCAGAACAGCCTCCATCTACAACCAAATCTTTGCCAAATCAAAGTCTTTTGTCCTCCAGATCAAGTGAAAACCACAAAGTTCAGGAATGGCATACTTCATCTTTGGTTAGGTACCCAGCTGAGATTTATACTGTTTTAAAATTTCTGATTAATAAATTATCAAATCATTCTCTCCTGTAGTCTTAGCTGCCACTAGACTCCTGCTATAAAATGCTCCCCATCGTCCTGTCTTTAATCTTTTTTTGGAGATGCATCATAGTGCTAAAAGTACACTACTGGGCATGGTTATGCTCAGAGCTTAAACTACAGATTTCAGAAGCCTAGTCCTATTTAAATCACAGATTTAAAACATCTATATGTATTAAAGCTAATCTTCCCTTCCTTTGGAAAATGACATGTTTTCAACATATGTCAATGAACAGTATGAAAGATCATTCTGTTAACAGATAAAACTAAATCCTGGTGTACTTGATATGAACTGCCTGAACAAGGTAAAATTAAACTGCAGCTTCCTGTCTATGCTATGAATTAACATATGGGTGTTCTGCACTAAGATTATATCTTTTTTCCCTTGTTTTTCTTTGTAGGCTTGATTATTATTAAAGACTAAACCCTATGTTTAAGGCTGTTCAAGTTAATACTCTTGAATTAACTTTTAACTTGTATTTTTTCTTAGTCCATAATCAGATAATCTATGAGTAGGACTGTTTAATAACTTTTAATTTTAGGATTTTTTTTTCTAATGTCCTTTAATATTAACCCTTGCTTGATAAAAAGAATATATTTCATGTCCTGTGTGTGCTCTATATAGTCTGTTCTACTGCTAGATAGATGACATTCAAGCATTATTTGTTAAATATTAAGACCAAGGAGAATACAAAATAGAAAAATATTCCTGAAAGGTGATATTTGTTGGCTGAGTTTACAGGAGAGAGTCATATTTCCATGTGGTGCTGCTGTAGCCATGCACCTTTTTGCATGCCTGTTTTGTGTGGCTGCCTGCATACTTGACCTACACTTACAGATTTGAGCATTCAATTCCAAGTCACACCACAAACAGGCCACCTTCAATAACTGCAGTTTGAAAAGGCTACAATCTCTTTGGCTTAGATACTTCTGTGTGGAAATCTTCCCAAAATTTTGGTATAGAGAATAATTTTGCAACTTGTGATTACTAAATTCCTTTATCAAATTCTGGCCATCAGTGAGAAACAGGGAGCATATGCATTCTAATGATGATGAAATGCAAGTTGGGCAATGGTGACAAACAGACACCTAAAACCCTGATGGGCTTTTTCCACCATTGTTCATGCAGCACTGGACATGCTTGTGTTAGCATTCTGAAAATAAAGAAATGGTTATGATCATTATTGGGAGGACATGGTTTTAGAAAAATAAACTGCTCTTAGAAGATAGCTTTAGTGACATAAACATATTAATGCTGAAATATAAATCACAGGGTCTCCTTCTACATTTTCGTTGTCTTCCTCTAAGGTTTTACTGTGCTATAAATGAGATTCTATAGGAAATTCACCCATATATAAAGATTTATAGTGTGATGTCAGGCCTATTAGGATTAACACTCAAATCATTATGTTTTAATCATTGTTGTAATCAATTATAGTTACATAATTTTGACTTTTCTCAGTCCATTTTTAATACACTCTGGCTGCTGCATTAATACTTTTTGGTTGTTGAGAGGAATCACAAATGGTTTCTTAAATTAGAGAAAGAAAAACATTGAATTCTTAAGCAGATAAAAAAGGCTTAAATACATCATGATTAAACCATATGTCTTGTACGATCATCTCTTAAGTACTATAAGTCTTTACAGATGTACTGACCTCTTAGATTCCACAGCACAAATGAATCCCATTGCAACTGTGATATATTAATATTTGTCAAAGTCCTCCAAATTGAAAAGATTTTCTTTTCCTAGTACATGGGATTGCGTAGTTGAAAATTACAGTTCTTGTCCAAATAGAGCTGACAATTTTTTGCCTTCTATTCTGGAGAAATTTCTCCCTCCTTTTGTTAGATAATATTTATTGTGTTTCATTTTTAATAGCTTGTGAACAATACTTGCCTATTTATAGTTACTGGAAAATGTTTGAGTCTTTAGGAGCAAACATAGGAGCAAAAAAAAAGATTGAAAGCACCTAAACATTTTGAAGACTATCTCACCTTCATGTTAGAAACTCTCAGACAAGAAGTAAGGGCAGAACCAAATAACATCATTATTTTCATATTTTCCACATTGTAATTCTGATTCAGTGGTTGTACAATCAACAAGAAATTATAAATTATTTGGAAGTGTACTTTGTCCTGAACACTGTTTTGCCTTCATAATGTTTATGAGGATTCTCTTCGATTTGGGAGAATAGGAATAGAAATCACCTCTCATTTCTACTCTTGCAGGCTCTCTGCAGCACAGGGACATGTCATGACAGCTAACTTTCAAAGAGTAGAAAACAGGCATCTCTGAAACACAGATAATGTGGATTGATTTTGGAAAACTAAAGGTTGCAATCAAAAAAAACTGAACCAATCCATTCATCCAGTCTACCACAAAACAGAATCATTCAGCCCAGAATCTTTAACTCGGTTGGAATCTAGCTAAAATGAAACAGGTGAGCTTGACACTTCCAATGTGATGGAGTCAATGCAAACACTAGGTGGTTTATTTTCAGGTCACATATGAATGTGATTCATGAAAAATACTATCAATTGAGTTTGATCACTCAGAATTTGCTTTCTAAGTCATACTCTAAATCTCAATATTGAATTAGTGGTATTTTGAGCCTTAAAACTTGCATTTTTACATTCTACTTTACCCTTCCATTCTGACATATTTAGCTCTTTTGAACTCACCAATGATGGTTTTTAAAACATAATTTTCTTCCTGAAAATAGTAATTTTTGTTGGATTCAGAATGAACTTCCCATCCGCATTGTGGGAGACCTAGGTTAGGCAAGTTTTCTACATAAAAGTTCTGCCTTGATCATGCAAGGTTCAAGTGTTGGAAAATTTAATTCCCAACAAAAAAAGGAAAGTGATTAGAAGATTGTGGATTATATCATGGTCTCTGTGGCATGTGCAAGAGTTGCAAGCCTGTGGCAGATTGTGAGCTAACAGTGTGAATTAATAATTTTGCATTTAAAGGGGTAATTGTGAAGAAAAGGATAAAATTTTATGTTGATTTAACAGAAGACTCTTGCAGTGTGATAAACATAAGTGATATTTCTAAAATGATGGGTACAATAGAATACATACAATGGCTAAATTACATCTTTAAGAAGAAGTTGTCCATAGACTAGCAAAATGCATTTACAAAAAAATTACCTGACTCCTTTTAGCAGATGGATTATAATGATAAATAGACAGGGACAATCACACACAGAAAAGTTATAATGAGGTTATTTAATGCATCTCATTAATTTCATGTATTAAGTTACACAAAATTCTTCATAACTAGATATTTGTCTCTATTCTGCATTAAGAAGTAATCCACAATAGCTGAGTCAGTTACACCAATAAACATCTGCCCCGTTAAAAATAATTGCACAGCTTTTTTGTCTGAACTTGTCTGGTCCTCGTTCCCAACTAGTGAATTTCTTAGAAAGGGTATATAAGGGGGAATCTCTCCCAGCTTTGCCTGAAAAAGTCAACTTTTAACTCAGCAGAAAAACTCTGTCAATTTATACTTAAATAGATTGCAATAGATGCAATATATGAAAAGAAATGTCTGTCTCTGTGTGTCTCCCAAAACCCACCATCAAAAACTCTTCATGGAGGAATACCAGTGGATGTACTGTATACTCTGGAAGAGCAGTAAATCTATCAAATGTTTGACATGAAAATAGGCACAGAAGTAAAAACTCACTTTCTGCTTGGTCTCCCAAGCATTCATGTATCTTAATAATGCATAATAAGTTATTAAATAATAATAGCAGCGAGAAGCAGCTTTGCTTCCATACAACAAAGAACAGTGATAGTCACTGGCCTTGAGTGCTGAGAGCATGCTGGAAGGGATGTTACATGGGAAGTTACAAGCTGTGATAATTCTAATGGACCATTGTTACCAAACCAGCAGCATTCCATGCACCACCTCAGTTGCACAATCAAGACCAGAGAATTTGGAGCTGCAAAATAATATGCTATGAAATAGAGTCATATGAATAGTAATGGACAGATCCCAGAAGAGATTCACTCCCATTGGTGAGCAAACAGATGGGATCCCATAGAAAGAGCATTGTCTTTTTATTTAGTGTAGAGTAATTTCTTTGGAATCTTAATTTGCATACCAGGAAACAGACTGAATATAGATAGTAATTCCTGATGGGGTTTAAGACTTTGTGAGAGAAGGATAGATTCATTTATATATCTTTTAGCATTCATTATAGCCTTCAGAACACAATGGAAAGGCAGGATAAACTACTCATGATTGTGGATGTGAATACTGTATAATGTGTGAAGCTACTATGAAAAAAGATACAAAACTACATGTTGAATAATTATTATGAAAAAATGTCTCTATATACTCTAGACACTCCTGATTAATTTGCAAGAAGGTCAATTGCAGTAAATATGTGAAATTTTTTGTCAGAAAATGTCGCCAAGCATGATTGTGCAAAAGTAGCAAATAAAATTGAGGAAACACTAAGGAAACTCCTGCTTTAAAAAACCCAAAATCAACGGCTATAGGTCTGCTTTTTACCAAAATCAGAAAAATGTTTTTTTTACACTATTAGAGTTCTTTTTAGGCATTTTTATTTATTTTTTTTTTAATAAGGCTACCAGTAGTTATTTTCATTTTTCAATGTATTGATCACAGTCTAGAAAAGCAACAGTTCAGACTTAAGGACTCTGTTACTGCACAAAGAACATCAGCAATTTAAATATCTACAACTCTTATATTCTCAAAAAAAGACTGTGAAGTGTGTAAAAGAAATATATTCTGTTTTAGTCAACCATGTATGTTTATCAACATATTCATGGGAGCTGAGTAGCAATGGAGTCTCCAGAAACAGCAATTGAAAACACTTTCCTGATGGCACCATTGGGACAATTAATTATTCAGTTTCACATGGAGAAATATGTTAGTGTAGCTAAATGAAGACAGGAGAGAACACAACACTAAAAACAAAGTGTTTCTCATTTAAAGCATAAATTCATGTACATAGGTCTAGTTCACTTTTGTCAGCAAATATGCAGCTTCCAGTACCATTGACTGGTCAAAATAGATATGTTATTGACAGAGTCAGAAAATATGGTGTTCAGTAACAACACACCTTTTCTTCTACAGCTCTGTGTCTGTCTCTCTGTGTAATTTTCAAAGACAGAAATATTCTATATCACTTACGAAAAAGCTTTTGGAATTTGGAAAGAAGGAAGTATTTGAGGTATGCTGTTTTGATTTCATATTAACTCATAAGTGAAGTGATCTGTATTCCAGCAGAGATACTTACATCAATTTGTTGAGTAGTCAAAAGAAGATAAAAACATGTATACAACATTTTGATGACTTACATGACATAAAAATGAAGTTGAGAAGAATTTACCTATGCAGGATAGACAGTATATTAACATTTCACCTTAAAAACTCAGTAATTAATAATTTCAGAAACTACAGTACTTCAGACCTTGCAAAACTCTGAACTGAATTTATCTCCATTTCCTAAAAAAATTATGAAAAATTATGTTTACAGAGTATATTTATTATAGTCACACTTAGAGAGCTTAAAACCAAAGTCTATTACCAGAATTATACTTTGTGATGGAAAAAAACAATAATATGCAAAAGATGAAAGAAATTGCTCCTGCAATGAGGTAGGGCCACAGAGAAAATTCATATATTCACAGTATCTCCCATTATGGAAACATAAAGTAGATAAAGAGCCATCAGGAGGTAGAGAACTTAAAATTATGTTTTGAAAAATTAAAAATAATTTTAAACTTAAAAGTTATGCTGTGGAGCATCTTAATGTTTTCTTACAGTTTTTTATGCTGTTCTCCTACATAAGCAATTTTATTTCAATATTACTTAGTTTAGCCAAATATGATCTGCCTTGAAAAAGAATTTGGCTTCTTCTTTCAGTGCTAAATTAGAAAAAATCACACACCTGAGCTTCTAGAGCTACCACAGCATTTGAATGAAATATTTTTCATTTTTAACATTTTGAATCATATGTGATTTGTGTTGCAGGCTAAAGTCCGGAAAGAATTTTCCAAAAATCTCTGAGAAATAGATGTTCTAGTTTTACTGTTCTTATTGAAAGGTCAGGAATTATGACGTTTTACAACTTCTAACTCAAATTATACAAAGAAATATCAAAGCTATTTAGCATTGGTTTATGTATCTATTTTTGGCATTAGGAAAATAAGTCACTTAGTATGCACTGCATTATTTTACTACTGTGCTGGCACCAATTTGTTTGTTTACTGATTGAAGCTAATTTAGCCAGTTTATAACATGTCAGAATTTTTCCAGGGGTTATAGAATACATGCTTTTTGGAAGCTTGCACAACCACTGATAATTAGAACATTAGCCCTTGGGTTGTTTCCTTTCTGTTTTTCCAAAAGGAATAAAAAACCACCTGGATGTGTTAAAACACCTGGGTAATTTATATGGAACACACACAACATACACATACACTTTCTTCTCCAAAACAGTAGAGCTTCTGTTTCCATGCTGGCACAGAAATGATTGATATAACTAATGACTGATGAAGTGAAACCACTAGCTGTTAATAATTTCACAGTAAGCTTGTGTTTGTTGTTATTCAAAATAAGGGCACAATTCCTATATATATCCTTCATTGACTTTACACGAAGATAGTAAAATGGTACCTAAAATTGATTTTTTTCTATTACTTCTCTTAACAAAGATTGCAGCACTGCATCTAAAACTACTATCAAATATTTTCACAGAAAAATTCTACTCGAATAATACTCATAGAAATTATATTTTAAAAAGCAAAAGCTTTATTTTTCCACCTAGAAAATACTTCCATTTTTAAAAAATAATTATAAGACTTCCTGTTGTGAAAAGAACTTGTTTCCATTGTAAATTTAGCCAGCAATCAAAAATTTCCTAATTTTCATGCATACAATTTTGGGGAAGGAATTGCTTGATAACTCACATTTTAAATGATTGATTTGTGGGAAACCAAAAAACTGCTGTTCATTTGGAAATCACTTCCTACAAAACCAATAGTTTTTTATTAGTTTGCAAATTAGGACAGGACAAAGTAAAATTATTTCTCCAAGTAAATTAATAGGAAAATTTTAAGACACAAAAAGTGTGACTTTTGCTTTGATTTGGTTTAAGAGCTGTAGTCTGTTCACAAGGCCAACAGAGTTCACATATATAAAAGGAGTGGGAATTGGGCACCCAGTACATTTTTTTTTTTTTTTTCGAAAGACATCTTCTATATTTATTATATCTATTGAGAGAACAGCAATTCCTGGAAAACTTCAAATGTTCCAAAATCTCAGCAAAAACTCAGGGAGAGAAGACAAAGTTAATTACCTCCTTCTTTTATGACAGACTTATGGTAAGGATGTTAAAGGTGTTTTGCCTTATTACTCATACTAGAAAGAGAAAAAAAATATTAAAATAACAAAAACCATACATAGAAATTTCAGAGAAAAATGTATTATTCCTGGATGATTTATGCTTAATAATTAAGTAAAGTGACAATCTCTTCATTCTTCTCTTGTACTGGATCATGATGAAGTATCCGTGTTGTGAGTACAGGTGGATACAAAGGGATCTTGGAAACTTGGTTTATGCAGCTGAGCTATTTTGTGTTTATATATAGAGAAAAAAATCTTACTGTCTTGACTCATGCAAAACCACAGTTTTGCTGCAGGATTCGAGTACATAAACTACATAACACCCCTAGAAACAATTAAGAAAATTCTTCCATCCAACTACACACATTGGGAAGGAAAACCCTAACCAGCCAAAACTAAAATATAAACATCTTTATTCCAAAAATGGAAAATATCTGTCTGACCTGAGTCATGCAGCATTCTCCATACCTAAGACCTGACCAAGGCACTGTAGGTACCATACCTGCTGCAAGCCCTCAGCCACCCTGCCCGCAAACTCCAGCATAAGGAACACAGAACTGATGCTGTAGGGACTGGCCATAGTTTTTTGTGGGTTTGTGATTTCTTTTTAAAACACTGTAAAAACACCATGATGAAGTTCCTTTGTACTTTGCCAAACCTGGGCTGTCTTGACGCCTCTACCTGACAGCATTCCATCCCCATGCACTCTCCTCAAGGGCTTGCATGGCACCAATCAGCCATTACCACATCAGCCTGTGGAGAAGGGCCCAGCCTTGGATGCCCCTTGGCTACCCTGAGAGCTCATATTCTTCTACCTGCTGCTTTTAGGTCGTGAAGTCAAAAGCTGAAGTGGATACGAATGTGGAGGCAGCTCAGGATGCTGGGGAGAGAGCAGGAAGAGGAACATGCTGAAGGCATGGCACACACTGCCTGCCCGGAGAGGAGGGCTGCAGGCTCTCCAGGCTGCTTAGCATCGCCCCTGGCACAGCCCACAACTCCATATCAAAGCAAATAACAAGAACTGCAGTGTAAAACTGTCTGACTTTTATTTCTGCTTTTCCAAGCTATTGGCTCCTTCACTAATAATCGGGATTTATTACTGGGCCCATCTGCTGCCTCTCTAAGGTCAAAAGGTAAACCACAGCCATCGCTGATGTCACCATCAAGGTAGCTAGTAGCAAATGGACCCTGACAAGTGTACTTTTAAAAGAATATTGTGGCAAGAGCACTCTGAGCATGAAAGTCAAGCTGATAAAGAAAATAAAGTCCAAAATACTAAAAAGATGTCAGCTTTTAACCCATTAATCCAAGTGATGGAGTCCACCTGTCAGTCTTCTATCTGAGCAGCAGTCAGAAAGAAGAATGAGCTACTATGCCCAGTGAAATGTAATCAGGTCAATCTCTCTACAAGGAAATTCCTAGCACTTCACATTTTACTGTATTCCTAGCGCAGATTCCTCCAAGGTACCAAGAAGTAGGAGTGAAAAGAGGATGAAGTCCTTGCCACAGTATTTGCTGTCTCTTCTTGACATAACGATGTTTCACAAAAAGCCATCACCATGGTTTTGTTTCTCAGCTTTTCATTTTTGCTCACCAAGACCTGGCTCTGAGGAATTTATTTCTGTAGCTAAAGCAACATTTTTCAAGTTCAAGGGATAACCTCTGTCCCTTGCAACTGCGGCCCTCCTGATTCCTGACACTACTGTAATAAGGATCACAGTTTTCCTTTTGCATTGCTCTGTGTTTTTATTCAGGGTGATGTAAAGGGACCGCAGCTAAGGTTAAACTCTCCAGATAATTTTGTTGGTACGTTTTATCAGTTTCTGGGAGGAAACTCCTTTTCAACTGCATTTCCAGCTGAGAATAGAAAGTGAAAAGGGCAGAAAGACTGATGTGAGATAGAGCAGCCCTTTTTCCAGTGTAGATGGAGGATTTACCTCACAGTTTGAGAACAAATTAGAAACTGACAATGTGTCAACAAAGAATTACTTGCTTTGTCTCAGTTAATGTTTCAGAGAGGTTATCTATATCCATGCAGCAACACCGCAAACAAGCAGCAGGTTGCTGACAACTGATGTAAATAGCTACAATTCCTCTACTCTCAGGGTCATACATTACTAGCATCATTTTCTTCTATCCATATCAAGCAGTTGTTGGAGATAGTGATTTGTAGCATATATATACAAATGAATTTCCAGTCAACAGAGACATAAAGTAGATTTTTTTTTCTTATTCCAGGTGCCACACCATCAGCTAGTGCTCATAGTCTGCAAACACTCCAGCAATTTATTTCTACCTTCTGAGGGCATGATGTGGAGTGAAACCAGAAGACATGGGTAAGTAGAAGCTTGTTTAGATAAAGCTTTCAGATCTTTTGCTTTTCTATTTTGCATACAAGGACTTACGTTCCTTTCCAGGAAACAAGCAACAAGTACAGTGGCATTGACTCTGCCTGTGATTAGTGGTTAGTCTTTGTTGTTAATATCTCTTTACTTTTTAAAGTGATGATGACTACAATGTCATAAAATCATGGAATGAAAGAATGGTTTGGGTTGAAAGGGACTTTAAGTATCACCTCATTCCAAACTCTCTGCCATGGTCAGGGATACTTCCCACTAGACCAGGCTGCTCAGGGCCCTATCCAACCTGGATGGGAACACTGCCAGGGGTGCAACATCCACAACATCTCTGAACAACTTGTGCCAATGCCTCAGCATTAACCCTCACAGTTAAGAAATTCTTCCTCATGTCTAATCTAAATTGACCCTCCTTCAGCTTAAAGCCATTATCCCTTGTCCTACCACTACCTGTAAAAAGTCCCTCTTCAGCCTTTTTGTAAGGCCCCTTCAGGTTCAGAAAGTCTGTGATAAGGTCTCCCCTGTGATAAGGTCTCCCCAGAGCCTTCTCTTCTCCAGATTGAATAGCCCCAGCTCTCCCAGCCCGTCTTCCAACTCCCTCTAGCATGGATGCTACATGCTTTTTTTCAGTGTTTATTCTACCTTGAGCATTTGCTGCTAATGCATCTGCTAAAAATCCAGAACTGCTTGGTCACATCCAGATTCACCTCCAGACAAAACTCTCCTTTTGCACCCTCCTACATCCCAATCCTAACACCCACAGACAAGTATATTCCATACAGACTGCCAGCTTTAATACCAGTCAGCCAGAGACACACATCACCTTAATGCAGCTAAGTATTTGGGAAAGGAAGAGATTAAAATCTACTGGAATTTCTGTGTCACTCTGAAATGGTTTAAGATTGTAAGGCTCAAATCACAATAACCATTTGCATCTGAGGTCGATTGTGCAGTAGTGGACATGATAAATGTGTTAAATATGGGTCAGTTTCTGGAGAGCGAAGTGGTATAATCTTGGGGGTTTTATGCGTTTGTTCTGCCACAATACATGGATCTTCTCCCATACAAGACATATATATATTACTGAGAATGAAATTGATCCATGAAAAATAAGAGTTTTAAATGTGGAATCTAATTTCAGTCATCAAAGTATGAAAGATTAAAAGTACTCCTCTCAGTACCAATTTCAGCATAGCCTTACTTTTGAAGCTTCCTGAACACCTGTATTATTTTCAAGTGTATTTGATTCTCTAGAATAAAGGGTATCTGCAAATAAGGCTTAAGAGCAAATAAACTGAATGAAAAACTAGTCACAGTGGTCAGATTGTCAGTCATGAAGGTTACATCTGTGCAAGGAATGGGTATGGCAGGAGCAGAGGGCAAATTTACCCCCTGGTACCTCACCAATCTACCTGCACTCAGAGTAGTAGTAAGTGTCTCTAGAGATAATGGGGTATTTCAGTCTCTGTTTGTTTGTGCCTTGGCCTCTGCGGAGGTTAAAACTGTGCCAGCTGCTGATAACTCTAATGGTGTTTTTCTGATATGGAAACCTATTCACCAGAGATCATAATGGGAGTATCGGTGTTTAGTACAAGTCCTTTGCAGTTATCAGATATTAACGGCCTTTAGTCTGTATTGACCTCACAGGCCAGACCAAAGCCAGGAATTCAGAGAGAGAGAGAGAGAGAGAAAAGGATGACGATTATTTTATTTTAATAATACAGAAAGAAGAGATGTGACAGGTTTGAAAAGAAATCCTTTAAGGTTTACACCTTAACCTCTTTTAGGTCATTAAAGGAAAGCAATTAATTTGTTTTAAAATAGAGGAGAAAGATAAAACCACACAAAAAATACTATGCAATAGATGAACACATGTGCCTTGAGAGGAAGACAATTTAGACTTAGAAGCATCATTGTACTTCTCACAATTACATTTGTTCACCTGCTTCTTAAGTGTACGCTTGTGGCTTGTTAACAAAATGGAATTGTTTGCTATACAGAGGCTCCTAGGTGTAAAGTTGGAGCTAGCCTTGTATTTTTGCCATCCCGTTGTACTGTGTGGCAGGTTTTTAAGTTTTTCTTTCAGTTTTAATGTCTCTTCTTTATGTTCTTTGTAATTATGGAAGTAGAATCTCCTAAGTCTATTTTGTCCTTCAAATCAACATGGCAAAAATATCGATTGAGGTAATGAGGCACAGGTGTACCTTATAGGCACTCCATAAAGAATTCTTTCCTGGGGAATCAGCCCAAAGTTACTCAGCACATTTCTGTAATTGTGCTACATTAGGCAAATTACTATATTAAATAGCCCACATGCTCACATTTCCACCTGAGTGGGGTGACACTAGGTTGTACACTTGGGTAGTAATAAATAACAGGCAAGGGGAAACAATTAGTTTAAGTAGACTTACTAAACAGAAGTTTTCTGCTTTTTTCACTCTTCTGTTTAATCATGACTCCTCATTTCTACATTTTACTTCAAAAAAGAAAAAAAAAAAGGTCACAGAAGTTTCCACTATTGTCATTTAGGCCCCTTCATTCTTTTGTCCTTCCTTCTCATTCTCTCTTCTTTTTATAACGACAGTGTGTGAGAGACACTCTGCTCCAGCTCTAGACAGTCATTTTTCAAATAACCCCAGAATGTATCAGATCTTTGATCTGCAATTTTTTGGGTCAAATTTTCTGACTGTTTCTCTGTGTATTTGTAACTTCATCTAAAATGCTGTGAGACATTGGCACCATTTTGGTCAAATCCTCAGAAGACATTGCTGAATATTTATTTCCTAGAATAACATAATTGCTTTAATTTCTCTGGGATTTTTTTTTTCTCTCTCTTTAAACTCTATTCGTTTGTCTCATTGAATAAATGTTTCCATTCCTCATTTGTAAATTTTTTTACTGCCTGTGTTAACTTCTTTCTAGTTATTAGACAGGGGACTTTTTTTCCTTTTAGCAATAGGATGATACAATTTAAGCATTATGAGACACTTCTCTTTCTTTATTTCCATCAAAAAGCGTCTTTGTGGACTTAAGCCTAGCTGTCAAAGTGCAAAAAAAGTTGTCATTCAAACTGGAGATTACTGTCCAAAAGGGTGGTTTAAAAAAAAATAGCGTACCATGTATCAAAGCTCTTCAAGATCAACAACTGACTTCTTCTCACATATAATTTCTTAAAAGGCTATTAATTTTCAGTGTCTGCCATAGAAAATTGAGCACTCAATTGACCTTCTTTACATGGAGACTGCAATTATCATTTGTAGAGATATTTTATTAAAACTCTAGGTCCAGAGGTATCATTCGTAGAGACCATTTATTGAAGTCTTCAGAATGTTTTGCTCCCAAATTATTCAACTATGAAGACCTTGGGGAGCATAATTGTAAAGTCATGAAATATTGTACATAAAGGTGAAATTCAATAATATATAAAAATTTATTAATTAATTTTACCCCTTACATCTTTCAATTCAATCAGCGTGTGTTAGATATACTACATTTTTGCATTAAATCACTGACTCTATACTCTTTCATGACAGCCCTCTTCCCACCACTTTCTCTGAATCTGATTAGCTAATCATAATGCTTATGAAAGCAACACCTTTGAGGAAAGCATATAACTGCTGATTATAATACTTATTTCCTCTTAATGTGTCAATAAAAAGGTAATTACATTTCATTTGTTTTTAGAGTTATAATTGCCTTGGAGGAAAAAATTTGCCTGCTGGAACCAAATCCTGGAGATTAAAGCAAAAGGAAAGACAATAACCTTGCTATTTTCTTCAAGACAGAAGACATTACTATGAAAAAAATAAATTGACAGATTCTTTAAAATACTTGTCCTGAAAGCAAAATGACCATAACTTCTTTTAAAACATGTTGTTCCAAAAAATGATCACATAATGAAAAGCTATATCCATGTCAGGATAATTATATCAAAATGACTGACAAGAATACATTTGAAAAGCTTTTTTTATTGCTGCTTAATTTAAAGTAATTTTAAATTGTGGGGTTTTTTTACTGCTGTCCTCTCTCTTCTCTCAACTTTTCTTGCACTTTTGAAATAAAAATAATGTGGAAAACATCAATCACATGAAAAAGTCTAACACCTTTCTGAGAACAGCATCTGCTGATTTTATTTTTGTTTACTAGACTCCTTACAGCTGGTGATGACATCATATATCAGTTGTAAAATTTCCCTTCATTGGTGTCAAATGCAAAGCCTTGATAATTGAGGCTGGGATGTACTGGGTGGTTTATTGTGCTTGTCTTTTTATCAATATGATATATTTTTGTATAATAGCTCTTAGCACCTGTATAACTTAATTAATTTCAACTGAGCCATGCCTTATTGACACCAGTGCAAGTGCAGATAAGAGCCTATTCTAAAAGCATTGCTCCAGTGTCAAACAAATGTTACTGGCAGTTTTTCTCTTCATTTTGTTGATAGTCTTTTTCTTCCAATAGCTCTTAATGTTTTACCAGCATCTTAATATGTTAAGCAGTCCTTATGGTGCCACAAACTATTTTGTGTATTTTTTTATCAATCTTGCCATACTCTAGTCTAGTCTATTCTACTCCTCGTACAATGAAGTGATTTCTCAAACAGATGGACCTGCTACAGAAACGACCTCTTGTGATCCATTCATTGTGGTATGCAAGCACTTTCTTCTCACACTTAAGAAGTTTTGTGATCTTTGCATCTTGGAAGTTGGTTGCCTGTAGGCGCTTTTGTGTATTTTAATGTAGTGTCCAGTGACAGCCACTAAAGGCTGATTGGGTCCTCACAAACAAGAATTCTCCCTGCCATCATTTAGTCTGAATAATTCAGGCTCTTGAAGATCCTCCAATTACTAGTTTTTACACTATAATACTGAGTAATTTCTATGGAACAAGTTTTGAAGGCTTCTGGCATTTTAACACAAACTACTTATCTGTGAAAAGCATATTTTTATCAATAGCAGTATATGAAATTGAGTGGCATTTTACATTCAAATATTAGTTTCATCAAGAAATCTGACAAAACTCAGCATCTGTGCTTTAATTCAAATACAAAATCTGCAAAACCTCTTCCTCCAAAAGAAGTATTTCTGAAGTCAAGTGATTTAAAGCATGGAACACATGGCATTTCACAAGGAAAATAAAGAACTATAAATTAAGGGTGAAGTATGTCTTCTGAATATTTCATAGGTTTGTGTGTCTGTCTGTCCACTCAGCATTGGTGTTGAAAATGCAAACACATGAGTGAGTGAGCTTGAAAGGGGCACTTTTTGACAGAGTTACATGCTATGAATGGAGTCAATCAAGTGGGGAGTGAAAAATTCATTTTCTGACAGGTGTGTCAGCAGAATCATCAGGCTCTGATGACAACAAACGAGAAAAAACTGGCAGGGTGGAAAACAGGAGACTCTAATACTGATCCCTCCTTTTCAGCTGTCCAGAACATAATTTCACAGCAATTATATTGCCCCAGTAAGTTTTATTAACTGCAGGCCTTAGACATTTATCTAGTTACAAGGCAAGATGTATAAGAAGTTAAAACAAAGTGAAGAAAAATGCTGTGTCATGAAAAAAAAGAGTTTCTCTTGGTGTAAACTTTAAGGAGGAGGAGGTCAGCAAAGGATGAGTACTATATGTTTTTGAAGAATCTGCAGAGTGTGACTGACCTCCTCTGAGGTTAACTCAACAGAAGCTATAGGTGTGTAAATCCTCCCCTTTCGATAGGTATGGGATTTCCGATTTACATTGTTGCTACACTTGTTTATTAAACCAAGCCATAAAAGCAAAGCTAAGTTTCCAACAAAGGGATAAAGGGATGAAGAAGATGTTTTAAGGCGGTAACTTTTTGTTGTTTGTTGTTCACATGTTAAGTACACTCTATGGACTAGAGTGACGAGGGTCCCATTTCCAACACAGCATGGAGTGGGTGATCTCGTCAACTGTAAAATGAAGCCATAAGAGCACAGCATGAAAATGTATTAGCAACAGTTAGATAAGGAAGACCTCAGCAAGGCGTACACACTTCCAATTGGTGAAATAATGCTTTTACAAATTGTTTTTGGTACATTAAGTACCTTTCACAGCCAAAATTAAAAAAAGAAAAAAAAAAAAGAAAAAAAAAAAAAAAGACGAGAAAAAGTAAAAAAGTAGACAAAAATAAATAAATAAATGGAGTCACAGAATTGCACATACAACAGACAGAACTGGGGTGCTTTTTTCTCACTTGCAAAGTAATTTCATGCAGATTTTTTTTTTTATTGAAATAGTTTCCCGAGTTGACAGATCTTGTGTACAATGATAAATGACAAAGTGCTATGCAGCTGTCAGCCTGTGCTCAGGGAAATTGCAGAAAACTCCCTAATAATAATAATAAATATGTGTTTCTCCAAACAGAAGGTATTTTAAACTAGTAAGCACAGTGGTGTAGTAAAGTAGTATTAAACAGCAGTGAGGTGAAGCTGAGAAAAGATTTATATATTTGTACTAATCTAGCAGCTCTTTACTGGCTATGACATGCTGACAAGGAAACAAGGGTTATGAAAAATGATCTGACACTATGCTGCTAAATCTATGAATTTCAAAGTGCCAAATAGTCTGTGGCTTGCCAGGATTGAATGCCTGAGTTATTTCAATGATTGTTACAGAAAAACTGGGACTGTAATAACAAACTGTAAATGCAATAGTGCCATAAGGAAGCCAGTTAAGTGACACAGATGACCATAGCATGTCTTTTTGGAAAGTCATAGAATTTCAGACAGAACATTAAATGTGTTGATTCAATTCAAAACATATTTTAGAAGCAGGTCTCTTTGTTAGGGGAAATGGTCACATAAAATCGCCAGAGGATGCTGAAGAACACATGGTGCAATCTCTGTGTCAGATCCTAAAACAGATTGAATATTTGTAGTTAAGAGGTCTTCTAGACTGTGACATAAACTGGGGGTGCCTGAGTTAAGAAAGTACTGTCCATATGTTTTCAAGTGGGCCTCAAGAATTTGGATCTCAATTCAGCACTTCATTGAATAAAACACAGAGCATGTTTTACTAAAACACAACACTGTTGTCTTACACATTGAGTAGGTGCTGAGAGTCTTTTCAGCTGAATATCATTTATTGCATATAGAAACAAACTTTTGATAGTTTTCATTTTCTTTTCTAGTGACAGTTTTGAATACCTGAAAATGCTAACAATGAGTTTCATTGTTCTTTGATTTCCACAGGAATTAAGAATATTTATTGGCAATAGTTTACTTTATTTATATTTTTTGGGAATGATATTAAACTTGGACATTCATCAAGTTTGGCACTGTGGGAAATAAAGCTTACATAATTTTCAATTATGACTACAGCTTTCAGAGATTAGGGGTAGAAAATCTCAGAAAAAGATGAATTGAATTTTGCAGTTGCATTAATTCTCCAGTGTTTTATTGCAAACTGGAACTTCCTTCTATTTCCTCAAGTTAGAAAAAAAAACAAATTCAGTGATATTTCTGACAAATTATTTCTTGTTCACAAACAAAGCAGTGCAAAAAACTCCATCTTCAACACAAGTTGTTGGCTGAAATGGTTTATACCAATGACAGGCTCATGTTTTCTCCCAATCATTTATGCTTTGGGGTTTAAAGGACACTCCAGAGATCTGCTGATTTGTGTTTTGTCGCACGTCCTGGAAACAAAAGGCCTTGTCTTTTGTGAGGCAAAATGGCCATCATCTGCTTAGCCATATTTACTTCGGCCATATATGGGGGAGTCATGCTTCAGTATATTTACAAAATAAATAAATATATAATCTTAGAAAATAAGAAAAAGAAAGACAGGGGAAATAAAAACAAAAAAGAAAAAGGGGAAATTAATAAAATAAAACCAGAAATGAAATGTGTTTGTTATTGTAGATATTCCAGTTATTCCAGACAAGAGTCATGATTGATATTCTTATCACTAGAGAGTTAAAATAAATGGCTAAATTAAGTTTCTAGACTCAGTAATCTTTGTTAACAATGTGTGAAACCATATTCTAATCCCTGAATCTGCATCCATCAAAATTATGCATGAAAATTTTACAAACATTTTACTTCTCTTTTCCTTATTTCTTTGACTGATATCTTTAAATAAGCATGGAAAGGCCATATACCTTCATATTTCATGAACTTTAATGAGCTGTTTGTTTCTATGTTGGTTTTTTTTTTTTTTTTCATTAGCCTTGTGCATCTCCTGATATCCTAACACAATGGAATATTGTAATGGGATACCAAGACAAACAAACTGTAAAAAACCCTGTGTGTTGCTAATTTAATCCGCTGTGGTAACTAATAACTCATAAAATGGTTTAGATCAGTTATGTGCCTTTTTAAGCAGATTTGAGGGGCACTTGAAATCTTATTTGCATGCACTCAGACCTCTCTAAATTAATAAATGCTACTGATTTTTGGGTGAATGACAAACAAGAAAAAAGAGGCAATAAAATATAAATAAAATAAGGGGTATATTGGTATTTTCGTAAAACCTATGTAGGATGAGACTACATTAACTAAAAACCTTGCAATTTTCCTCTTGAAATTACTAGAGCCAGGATAACACTGCCAGACAAAACAATGAGGTTTTTTAACTGTTTTGAAAATGATCACATGGGTTTCATTTTGGTTAGTTGTCCTTCGTTTTTGAGTTCTCACATTTTTGAGTTCAGTCATATTACAGATGAGGCCCTGATGCTGCATGTAAGGAGCATGTCTGCAATTACAGCAGTCTCTACACCCAGATAAACTGAACTAATTATGGTATAAAGTAGGTGAATCACCTTCTATAAGGAATGGACATTTTCTTTTACAACTGGACATAGAAGGCATATATCCATCTCACTAAAACATCAACCTAGTATAATTGTGACTTTAAAACTTTGTTAAAAGAGCCCTCAGGAGAAGAGAGATGTGAAACTTCCCTCCACATTCCTGTTCTCTTCCTAAAACCGTTTAAAAAAAATAAATTTTAAAATTTAGTTCTTTCTCCATCAGAGTCCATATACCAGCAAATTAGATACAACATAGGACTTTATTGATTTGTACATATCAAACAGGTGTGGATAGAAAGCACAAATTCCCATCCTCTTTTGCTGGATTGCTCAAGTAGTTTGATCTGTTTTGTTGATTGCTGACTCCCAGCACTAAAGACAGGAACAAATTAATAAAAGATTAAAAAAATCTTAATTTTAAAATTCCAAGGATAAAGGCAATCCTGAAATGCACAAAATGAAGCTTTTAAAAAAAAATCTTCATGCAATCCTGATTTAATTGGGAAGTTCATGATTTCTAGTTGAACTAAGGGAAGAGGATAAACCTCTTTTCATTCCCTCAAGCTTTAAGCTGTTTCACTTACATTTCATTCATGTAGATTCCTCTGTAAACTC
This sequence comes from Sitta carolinensis, assembly GCA_032173965.1. Taxonomy (NCBI): domain Eukaryota; kingdom Metazoa; phylum Chordata; class Aves; order Passeriformes; family Sittidae; genus Sitta; species Sitta carolinensis. Next base: position 59,732,215 of record CM063284.1, on the reverse strand, counting down.
ACAGAGATCTGTCTTTCAGTCAAAATGAGATGCTTCTCTAGTCTCATTCTTTTAATGGGTAGTTAACAATTTTCCTTCCTAAGCTTTCCTTTCTGCACGCAGGGAAGGGTGCAATGTTTTACTTTCTCACTTTATTTGAATCATTGTTTGCCAATAAAACCACTTTATAAAGCAAGGACCACAGTGTAATATAAAGCAGCTCCATAATCCTGAAGTGTGGGTTAGAAAAGTATAACTTACTGTTTGCATTTGGACTAGAGTCTTCAGTGAAATTCTGCTGTTTTACAGAATGCCCAAATCTGTTTCGTGGATAAATATACTTGAATTTATAACACCAATGAGATATTTCATGTGCATAGGATATAGAGATAGCTAATTCAAGCATAGGTATAGTTGGGGGGGGGGAGAATTGAAGTTTTTCAATTTTCTTTTGATTGTTTGTTTCAAAAGTCATTTCCATTATAAACCAATGGGAATTTTCCCTAAAACCTTCACCATGAAATCAATGTTTGAAATGGATGCAAAAGACAATGTCTATCTACTCTTTCAGAAGGCTAAACTCTACTACTTTGCAGTACACAAACCAGAACTGATGAACTTATCGCCCTGATTACAGAATAAAGCCTACATTTATATCAATCAGAGCATTTCGTTTAGAGACTGTGACTAAGGAATTCAAAGAGCAGTTAGTCCTAAAATTAATAAACAACTATGAGATAAATAAAATTATTGGGGTTTTATTATTCTGATCTCCTGTTTCCTCCAGTCTTCTTAGCCCTTCTGTTCACAGCCCTGGAACAAGAGGGGAAAAAAGGAGTGTTAGTGGTTCCTCGCTTTTATCCCCAAAGTAGTCCCACTTTTATCTCCAAAGGAACATCCCCATTGAGACCAAGTCCTTCACTTCTTGCTACATCATGGCCAAATCTCTAGTGACTGGATCAGTGACAGCCCCACAGGAAGGGTCTACTGCATGACTGTGTGATGCTGAAATAGCAGCATTTGACAAATTTAAAACTTGCTGTTTGTGCAGTCGCTAAAAACTGCACCATTAGCTGGTTTCTCAGATTGCATGAGTGCAGATCATTAAGTGTTATTACAGCATTAATTATTAGAAATGTCCTGTATTAGCCAAATTAAATTGGGATAGTCAACGACCTGCAAGTTCCCAATACCACGGATAATTTAACAAGATCTCTGCCACACTGTGCAAGGTATCTTCACATGTCAATCACTGTATTTCACACTAAATATCAGTTTAGTGTTTTTCAAAAAAATTTAGAGAACAGCTTATATTTGGAATAGTGATAATGTGGTAAGCAAATAACCAAAAAGACACTTGTGTAAGGATTACATCATCTGGAATGTTAAGAGTTAAAAATATATAAATAGCTTGATGTCCTCATACAGCATGCATATTTAGGTTTAAATGATGTTTTACACCGTTGTGTACATCCTGAATGATGTCATGGGTTTATGTGATTTCTGGGACTATTGATCTATACCAACCTAGTAGAGAGTTTGAAATAAAAAAATTTAAAAAACCTTGAACTATTATAGCTGTTATTGACTGAATCTCCAAGAGAAGAACAGTTACTAGATACTCTCCATTGTCCAGAGTAGAACGTTTTTCAAAAATTTTTCTACAGCACTTGCAATACCTCCAACCAGGCAGCCCTTAGGTCCCTTGTTGACCTCCCTACATCCATCTTGCTGAAAACAGTGTATTACTGCCTCTGTGCTGTAGTTATGCCTGACAAATACTGCTTGGCAGTCTCAGATTCCAATCAAGCTGGGTTTGGTTAGTGGGACCTTCCTTTCATTGAACATAAATGTTTGTGTACAGTGACTGTCCAAGCACTGTGACACATTCAGCGTTGTGTTCAAGTTTTCAATTAAAGCTTGTCTTTAGCCATTTGAAGGTGTTCTTGCTTGTAAGTGAAACTCCAAAACAAAGGAAGAAAAGCAGATATATGAAAAGAAATGAGGAACTATCATTAGCTCAACATTTCCGAAATAGGGCAGTAGGCCAATACAGTTCTGCTTGCTATTTCAGGTAATGTGCTGTCAAAGAGCTGACAGGGAGGAATACATGAAAGAGAAAAAAAAAAAAAAAAAAAAAAAAAAAAGAGAGAGAGAGAGAAAAAAAAAGTAAAAAAAAAAATCTGTTATCTATTTCCTATCTACAGCTTTCTTATTGTTATGAGATACCTATAGCTGTGCATATGCACAACCAGCTGTCTTCATAGGGTGCTTTCCCTTTCTTGGTGGATCTATATCTCAAGATGGTTAGTTAGCTGTTACCATCAGGAATGAAACTGGACTTTGAAACTCATTCTGCCAGTGTTAACAATTCTCTTCTATACCTCCTGCAGCATATGGCTTCTTTTACTGTGCCAAAATCTATAGTGTCACACCCTGCCATTTTACTAACATTGCTGTTAACTGTTGCCTAGGAGACATTTAATTTTAAAAGATTTCCAAGCAAAACTACATTTTAAAACTTTCTATGTTTTTTTGGTTTGTTTTTTTTTTTTTTTTTTCTAAAAGAGGCATTGGTTTCTTTAAAATGAAAAAGGGATTGCTCTCCCTCTCTGGTTACTTATTGGCAATGCAAGTTGATTCAGTGGCCTCAGAAAAGACTGGAAGTGAAAAAATTATAGGGATTGAGTGAAAACCCTTTTTTTATGTTATCCCACCCACTTATTCCATCTCCCTTACCACTGCACTGACAGTTTTAGTGTCTTGAGTTCGCCTTGAAGTTGTAACGTGCTCTGGATGGCTGGTATTGGAGATGGATCTTTAGCTTTGACATACTCTGCCAGGGCTATCAGCTGAGACTGAAGTGCTGAACTGCCTGCTGAACATCATACAGCAGCCATAGATCATGTATCCCTCCTTTTTCCTCACACATCAAACTCCCGGGATATATAAGCACATTTGCAGTTTTGTAGTGTGTTGAAACATAAGACACTACATACCAAGGTTTTCAGTAGCATCCATCCTGTATTTGACCACTTGAGAGACATGAACTTCATGGATTCCTCTTTCATTTTCTTTGACAAAATAGTGGTTTTAATATGATTGCATCCATAAATCTATCAACTATACTCGTTAAACTTTATGACAGGGTAGCTTTTTGATATCTGGTCAGATTTGCTTAATGGTGACTTAGAGGAAGCAGCTGAACAGTTTTGTTTTGCTGATAAACTTCCATTAAAGACACAGTGCAACTTAAGGTGACAGATTCAGTCAGGAAGAGAAGAGAAAAGGACATGTCTATTTATTTCAGTCATTTTATTATGTTTCTGTTCCTTTGCATTGTTTCCATCAGGGATAAACTTCCTAAGGATGAGAAAGGAAATATAAAACAAAAGAACTCTATATTTATCTGTCAACCTCCAGATATCACAAACATGGAGGGAAAAACAGTTTTGTCTGTGTTGTTTTTAAATCTAGTCCTATCAACTGTGCAGATTGATCTTTACCATACTCAGAAAACAAACACTGGGCAGATAAATCAGCACTCTGGCCTGTGGGATGCATAGCCCACTGCTCTTAGTGGATTTCAGGAGTCAGAGATGTCCACTTCTGGGAAGATGCACCAGACAGTTTAGGTATTTCTGTTACACTATTCATACGAAATAAGGGTCCTTAATCAGGGAATTAGCAAAGTTCACAGATACACTGCACTCCCCCAGAAACCAGATTAATAAATTCAGGTTCTGTCTAAAATGTAGCTTTATTATTTAATCTAGAACTTATTTACTTTAAAAGAATGTGGCCGAATATGGCATGGAAAATGGGTTTCATTTCGCCTACCTGGTAACTAATTAGAAAGGTTCCCACAGAGACCACTCTCTAAATAATCTTAATTTTAAAGCTGGCTGTTATAAAGATGTTAATATAGTCTGAGAAATTTAAGATAAATCCAGTAATTTCTATTCACTTAGCAACTATGAACGAGTAGAGAAGCAACCTGAAGTGAACAAAGGGTCAAGCAGCAGGAAATTTATGCTATGAACACCAATTCACACCTGTTAACTACTGTGACTAGGCAGCAGACAACACCAAGCATATCATTTAAATGGACTTTTCACAACTAGGCGTGCCATTAATTCACTGATTGGGGTCATTGAATCTGTTCCCTAGCAATTGTCCCAATTAAGCAGCCGTGCTATTTATCAGAGTGCTTATTAAGTTGATTTGTGAGTCTGTTTGTGTACCTTTACTTTAAACCCGTATATACAATAAACAGCTGTTTCTAAAAAAGTGTATTCCCACCAGTAAAAAATAAATAGAGTCACACATGAGTGTGTTAATAATGCAGGGTAATAACCTTAGCAGAGAAAATGAGAAAAAAGAGAAACAAAGAGCCATCAAGTACAAATAAATCATTGGGCACCAAGAGTATATAATGTAGAATTTTTATAGATGCTTGACTACAAAACCATCTCCAATTTTTTTTCTTTTTTTTGGCTTTCATCTGCCAAAACTCTGTTTGTGAAGCTTAATTATGGTTTTGATCTTCAACAGTGTCAAATGCTGATTAAAATGGAGTTGAAAAGGGGCACAAATGAATGACTGCCTGCTGTGCATGGGGTTATGTTCAATCATTGAGGATGCTTATAAGGGATCAATGAACAGGAACTCATTATATCCTGGCCAAAACTAGCCATAAGCCTGGGAAAGATGCTTATCTGCAGTCCAGCTAGGTCTATGAGGGTTAAATTATATATTGGTTTTACTGTTGTTTCATTTCACAAAACTGCAAAAGTCCAGGCAACATTTTGTCAGAAAAAAACAATAAAGAATATGAAAAGCCCATCTTCACAGAACATTGGACATTGCAAAAC